>RQTK01001116.1:131951-153316 GCA_003991915.1 Elysia chlorotica
CTACTACTACTACTACTACTACTACTACTACTACTACTACTACTACTACTACTACTAATTATTATTATTATTATTATTATTATTATTATTATTATTATTATTATTATTATTATTATTATTATTACATGTGTTACACATAATGCTGCTGAAAATGTTTTTCACTAATCTTGATATTTTTTTCATTTAATTCCACAAGGATATAATATTGAAGACAAGTTTGTTTTAAAAGATGCTTTATATCATTTGCACAGCTGAAAAATCTAGAGGGTGTTTCATCTTTTCCAAAACTGGAAGAAATCTATGCTAATCACAATGAAGTGGTGAGTGAGTTTAAAACTGAAGAGTCATTTTATTGTGCTCATTTTCTGTTTAGACGATAAAGTAACAGGGAATGGTTTCAATGTAGATCAAAAGATCAAGTATGGGTGGCTGATGACATGAAATGTTATAACCACCAACATTAATCATACCTAATGGTAGATTATTTATTTTGTACCTAGGGGTTTCAACATTTGTCATTGATTGACATTGCAAAGTTATGTTGTTGACAAGTTTGAGTCTTAAAAGAGTATAGGGGTTGCAGTAAGATAGGAAATGAAGAGGAGGTAATTTAATCAAGAATGCAAGCCACCAAATGAAAAATAAACTCCATTAATCCTTCACACAATAATTGATCGGATTATGTAAATGTAGAAAAGAAATAGGTCCTGCTGAACACAAAATGTTCGTCCAGCAAATCTGCATTATAATAACTTTTTTACTGCAGTATTAATGCATTTTGCTTTGTCTTTAGATGCTCTGTTAAAATAGTAGCAAAAGTTAAATACATGTGTATCAACTAATATTCATTTGGAAGAGAAACGTTATTACTAACAATATTCTCTAAAGCATAGTGGACCTATAATTGCAAGCAGTGCATCAGTTTGTTATAATTTGGAAATGAGAAGATTTCAGATTTTTAGATTTTTCTTTAATTTCATCTTTAGAGAAAATGAAAGAAACAAGCTTTTAGATGAATATCTCAAAACAAGACATAACAATTTGGTACTTTTTTCGTGACAGTTACACATAATTATAGTCTTTATGCAGTCATCTTCAATTTAATGAATGATACTAGTTTTTGTGATTAATTTCAAGGTGGACCTGATTCCCCTCACAAGTTGTTTGCATTTGCGTGTTGTGAGTGCATCACACAACCACATAAAAGACCTAGACAGCATTCTCAGACTTATCACCAGACTGGGTACGCTGCAGTCTCTAAATCTAACGGTAAGACTTCTAATTCTATTCTTTTTAGAATTGTCTATGGTTGGTTCATATCTGTTTGACATGGCTTGAATTTTATGAATCTTCCTATTGGAGTTTGAGATTTAATAGATTTTTTTGTGCTGTAAACACTTCTTTCTATGTGCCAACTTTATATTAGAATAGGTTGATTCTTTATCATTCAAGATTATATGAAAGACTCAATTAGATAATAGGCCTAGAACTTAATCATTTGGTTTTTGTTTTGATTTCTAATTTACTTTTGTGTCACACTTATGGTAAAAAAAAGCATATATTTGAGGAAAGAATGGAAGTAACGTTAAAAGTTAAGACAATACAGAAAAAAAAATTTTAAGATAGGAAGTTGTTTAAAAAATCTCTTTCTCGCATTTAGGGCAACCCAGTAGAGCGTGATCGCTCATACCAATCAGATATCCTTCGCGCCGGCAACATCATGACATTAGACAATATCTCAGTGAGGCCCATGCCACCCATTGTAGTAAGTATGTAGGGGCCTAATATCTTTTTAAGCTCAAAATACATAGAGCAATAAATCACTAAGAATTTCTATATTGTGTATGTTTTGTTATTTATTATTTGTTGTTGTGATTGCCAAGATCATCAAAGTAAGTCAAGATATGAAGTGATCTTGTCAGGATCTGATGATTTTCATATGCTTCAGAAATTTTGTTTTGAACAAAAAACTTTATTCTTTCCATGCACAGGAAGATCGAAAACGACATGCAGATAACATGCACTCTCTTCGCGATGCTGCCACGCAAGCATTTGAAGAAAGAATGAGAATAGCAAGAGAGAGGAGGGACGAGAATGTCAACTTTCTTCAACGAAGGATTATGTAGGACTGAAAGGATAATAATCTAATTTTTGTTCCTTTCTCTTTTTAGAAGTCACCTGTCTGATAATGATTGGTTTTAAAAACAGGGATGCAAGGATTTTCTCTTATTTAATCATTAATAGGTACTAGTATGACTTAACAAATTAATTTTCTTCCTTGTGTAAACATTTCCAATGCTTTTCACAAAGATATACATTTTTGTGATAATCATATTAGCAGACGCTTTTTGCTGTTAGTTCTTTATTTTCCTTTTTAAATAAAAGTTTACCACCAAAATAAAAGCTAGTAATAGAAATTCCTTAAACTGTTCATGCCAGATCTGTTCAACAAGAATACAAGGAGTTCGAGACTAAATTGAAATCAGATCTTGAAGCATGTGTCAGGTAATTTGCATTGTCAGCATTGATACACATTTGTTACAATGATAATAATAAATATATACATAAACACTTAGCTTTTGTGACTCATATGCAAGAGTTTTTAACTTTTACGGTTAAAAATATATTTTGTGCCAACTAGATTTTTTTTTAAACAACAAAGGAAACCTATCAGATACCACGCAAAAATCTTCTGTGCTCTAAGAAATCAAACCATTAAAGTTTAATCTGTCAAAATTGTAGGTTTATTCTATGTTGAATTCAGTACTATTTTCTGGTAAAAAATTATATCTTGTGCCGACTTGATTTAAATAAAAACGAAGGAGACCTATTAGAAACAATATACATGTATTAAAATCAATGAAGCCAGTTGTGTATGTGTGTTTGATGCGGATGAAAAAATATCAATGATGAGTTATAGGTACCACACACTAAATCTTCTGTTTTCTTCGAAAACATGTGGCCTATAAAAAATTAAACCATTAAAGATTTATCTGTCAAAAATGTAGGTTCATTCTATTATAAATTCAGTATCATTATTAATAACTATTCGACTGAATAAACTCTTATTAAATTTGTACCTACCAATATATATTTTATTTTCAATTTTATGAACTATTATTTTTAGGTATCTAGACACTCTCAGTGATGAGGAAATGAAGGATATGAGCCGCAACTCAATTGGAGCTCCACGCTATCCACAGTACCGGGCTGGCGAGGACCCAGATCTTCCTGTACAACACTTTCATACATATTTTGGTTCTACAACCTTTCTTCATTATTAAGACTCTCAAATGAAGTTTTATGAAACTTCATATTGTTTAGAAAAGCGAAAGGAGAATTGGATTATGCAAAAATAAATGAGTCCCTTTAACACTATCAAGTTTTAAGTTGATTATTGGCTGATAAATGAGCCTTACTAATAGGATGTGTCTTAAAATGATGGAAAAGAATGCTGCAAGAGCTTTTCATACATAATCCTTTTTCCAGATTCTATTGAAATTCCTGTCTCAAGCTCGAGAGGTGTCAGTGAACCAAAGTTTTATTCCATAAGATAAAACATTATTTATTTTTCTTTATAGTACACTTCTAAGTAAATTTGAAAACTGCTCTTTTTACAAGTATTGTGCCAGTAGATACTTTCAGATCTACAAACAGTATGTCGTCTAATAATAAAAAATATTTGAAAAGGTTTTATTTACCAATCAATCAGTTGTTAATTTGTGAAGAAAAAAGAGATCTTCCCTTTTTAAGATATTGCAAGACTCTCTGATCTATACAGTGATGTCAATTTTTCATAAATTACGGATTTTCAGTAAAAGAAAAGCTGGCCCGTCAGAGTTCAGTAAAGATCTACTAAGGGGTAATTTTTTGTGACTCAACATGCTACATGCTGCTAAAAGGTTCAGTAAAAAAATTATGATCCAGTTGGCATCACTGTTTATATCATTAGCAAATTCAATTGAAAGGAAAAACTTTTGATTAGAAATCTTAACGGTTTTCTTAATGCCACAAGCCTAAAGATGATACCCATCCCTTTCTGCTATATATAGATTGCAACAGGAGTGAGTCATCGATCTCGTGGACGTGACAGTAAAGAAGACTACAGCAACATTAAACAAACTGATGAGGTAAGATGTCTTAACATTTTTAGATCATTGTGCCCATTTTAAAATATTTTCAACATAAAGTAAATATTCATTTAGAACTTCTTACACCTTGCAATTATCTGTTGAGAAAAGTGAAAAATACTTTAGCTCCTATTCCATGCTAATGATTAATATTACTTTCATGTATATGAATCAGTAATGTTATTGATTTGCTTAAGTTTTTTTTTTAATCTAAGCAGTTCAGTCCATTGTCTCTTTCGTGAGTTTATAATGTATATAAATAAAGTGCTGTAATTCCTCAAGCAACACACATGAAATAACTCTAAGACATGAAGAACTTTTTCAGGTTTTGCGGTGTGCCTTCAAGGAACTGGTGAAACAGAGGGACAAAAGTCTTGACTTGTGATTACCAGCGTCTTTTGCCCTTAAAACAATTCCTGTACTAGTGATATGTTGTCATGGAGCATAACCTGAGCCCAAGTGCTCTACTCCAAACTTAAGACTTAAGACAAGACTTTCTCTCAAGGTTGCCTACACATAAACTTCAACATACTTAATTGTACATAAATAATACTCTTTTAAGTCTCTTTAAGTCTTGTAAGAAACTTCCGTAGTGTTGTTTTAATTTCCGTTTTTTAATTTTATGTAAGCTTTTGATACAATTTTTAGAATGCAACAAAATTATGGTTCGTGCTGGTAAAAAAAAAAGAAATTGATGTTTTAAATTTCACAAATTACTGGAAGTTTAAATGGTTTGTACCAATATGTTACTGTAATGAAAGATTGGGGGAATAAACTAAAGAAGCTCTATAGTTGCAATATAAAAAAAAGTGTTTGCTTTCTAAGTCTCTATCGTGATATATCTGGTGTATTTTTTATTTTTTTTTATTTCACATTTTGAATACATGTGCCACTCGGTGAAGAAATTGCAAAATTGTCTGCAAAAAGTAAATCCGAACTTCATGACCAGTGCCAAAAGATATAACTGTGGGAATAACCCTGCAGCATCAAATTTCTCTTTAGGATTCTTTGCTTTTTGCTTCTTTTTTTTTTTTTGTTCCGAGTTTTGGTTAGGCAGAGTTGTTTTTTGTATTTTATGCCATTTTTATTTATATACTGTATATTATGATTAATATCGTTTATATAGTCATGCTTTTCTTAATTTTCTTTCCTTTTCAAAATGAAAGAAATGTCTCATGATAATCGTTGTTCAAGGTGTTTTTATCTCTTCTTTTATTTATATTTGATTGAAAACTCTCCTTTCCGAAAAATGTTGATATTGATGTTGTTGACATGAATAATGCCATGCTATTTTTGATGTTGCTATGTATCAATACATATCCCAATATCTTTAAAATTATGATACTGCACCACACTTTAAACAGTGAATTTTGTGTTTGTTATTTCATCTTCACTCTGCCTGATATAGCTTGTATAAGGTGCCTAAGTTGTTCGTCCCATACTCTTTGATAGAGCTGTGGGGAACAAAAAGTTGGGATCCTGATTGTTTTAGACTAAAAAATTTGTTACCATTACTTTCCTCGCCACACTTAACCTTTACATTGACTAAAGAGTCTCAGCTAACCATTCAAACACTTCGTCCACGCCGGGGATCAAACCCAGCACCTTCGCAATAGTGGCTCAGCGCCCTAACCATTGTGCCAACGTCACCCCATTATGTGCCAAACGGCCAAATATTGTTCATACAGGAAAGAATTCCATGTACTAAAAACCAATGTCAACTCTTAGGTAGTTAAGAATGGAAAATGTTTTTATGCTTTTACTTCTTTTTGTATTACTACTATTATTTTTAATTGTCAACAATATGTCGGAAATAAAAATATTTATTTAAAATATCTTTTGAAAACTTGTAGGTTTTTTATATATCAATACAATCACGCATTTGCTTGTGGAACACATTGAATTGTCATAGTTTTTTCTTCTCGTAAGGGCCCTAAGGTTCTTTAACTGTTCCCCATAAATCGCTCATTATATTTTATTATCATTATTATCAGCATTATCATCACTATTTTATTATGTCACACATGTACAACTGGTTTATTTATGTATGTATGACCAAGAAAAATTTCCCTATGGGATAATAAAGGATTATCTTATCTTATCTTATCTTAGTTCACCTACTGTCCATGTAAAGAATCACAGTTGTGGAGGATATACTGAATACATATTTTTTACGACAAGACAGTTCACAAAAATGGATAGAGCTGGATAAAAAAACGAATGCTTATAGAGTAACAATAACTTTATTCTTACAGCACTGGTTTTGTACATAGAATTAAATGAACATCTTACTGAATTCTACCCTACATTAACAACATCTATGTGAACAGAAATGTTTATAAAAAAAAGCTTCTTCTCAATTCCTGTGCATGGTGGTCCCACTTAGAGACTTTTTCATTTACTAAGTTGGATCATTAATGGCGAATTGCCCCAATGAAGAAGAAGACAAAAGTACAAATTTGTATGACTTATAGATTACATAATTTTATAAAATGAATCTTTTTTTTATTTTTCCTCTCAATTTATTAAAATGAAAGGTTAAGAAAAACAAACACTCGTAAAGTAACAAAAAAGTTTCTATTTATTTATGAAGCAGTTGTATAGTTTTCATTGGTAAGATGATATGAAATAGGGAAATTTAGTTGATTACACTATTCGGAAAAAGGGTATTATAAAATGTATGTAAAAAATTCACAGAATACATAAAATTCAATTGCAATTAAAAATGTGTTGTTGTTTTTTACAAAGCAACACCATAAATGTAGTTCAAGAACGGGCAAGTTTTTCCTTTCTAATCTAAATATTCAATGCAGCACTAAAATAAAAGATGCTTAATATTTCAATCTTACATTTGGATTCTTATTTAGATTGTCTAAGGGTGTTGCATAGGACAAATCAGTTAAATAATTTCAGTTTTAATTCTCATTAATCTATGAGATGGACTTATCCTCAGAAACTTAAGTGTTTTAGCTACCGTTTAAGCTACGATTACTATGCTACTGAAACAAATAATATTTTTTTTATAGTTTGTGATGCCATATCGCATAAGTAGAACCTCCTTGTTGTTTCTAGAAAACCCGAGAGTATATTTTATCTTACAATGCGTTCATCATGGTCCAGTCTTTTGTCTGTACTGCACAAACACAAAACCCAGAATCTTCTGTTTATTAAGTTATTTTTATTCAAGCCCGAACCCTGGAAGCAAATTTCAATCGGATAGTATTCATGAGGGCTATCGTAGTTGGAAATGCAACTAGTTATAGCTTGTGTTCACCTGCCTCAAACCTCTCTTACCAAGCCTGACGTGGTGGGCTTACGGTTCGGTGAATCTGTTGCGCTCCCAAAAGCTAGGTCTGTTCCATCGCGACCTTCTCCTGTAGCCGTGGCGCTCTCTGCTCACCAGAACCGACTCAATCTCCAGGACGTTTCCGTTGGTGGCTGTGCGGTCGCAGGCCACGATGCGAGACCTCTCCACCCGGGGCGTGTTGCTGTAGTCCCGGGACACATGCACCCGGTGCCCGGATAGAGTCGTCAGCCTCGCCTGGCCGAACCAGCTGTGGCCGCGGAAGATCCCAGAGCAGCACAGGTTGTCTAGTGCACAGAGAGGAACGGTCGGGTAATAATAAACAATAGTATGTATGAAAGGCCAATGTAGGGAACGGGTTCTGTCAAAATAGTAAAGCATCACAAAATTTACAAAAGGTTACATTTTGAGGGTCTTTTCAAAGCCTGTTAATACCTTAGAACATCCTATCCATTAATGGTTGTTTCTTTTACTTTAGTATAATCAACATGCTTTAGACATCGCGTGGTGCTTGCTGTTGGTGTGGTTGTTTGTGATGTTGTTGTTGTTGTTATTATTGTTTTTGTTTTTGTTGTAATTGTTTTTCTTGTTTTTGTTGTTGCTGTTTTGTTCTTGCCATTTTATGCATACTTTTCCAGCTCAAACTATACCGTTTCGGGATTCAAATCGTACAACCAGTCTTGCTTATAACGCCTGCTCAAAGTAACGTACCTGTATTAGCTGTAGACCTACGCCTTGAGTCATTCATAAATTCATGAGACAAAACTGTTTTTTATTAAGCTTACATAACAGGAAACTTTGCTGAGATCTTGAGTAGCAAAATGTTAATATATCTTAGTGTTTGGATCCAAATGAAACTAGAGAAAAAAAGTTGCGCGTAGGCACGAAAAGTTATTGTGCTATTTACCTGCTATGACGTGACGCTTTAGCAAAGTTTGAAGCTCGGGTACATTTTCTTCAAGTGCTTCAAGGGTCATCTGGCCGAGTTGTTGGAATGCCTTGATAGGGGTGGATCAAAAATAGACATCAACCGTGGGGGTTCAAGTAAACATTGTAATTTATCGTTGTTTCAGTAATCACATCTAAACGTTAAAAAAAAACTTTCGCACTTAAAGAGGAATCAATGTCATCCCCTTTTTATCTTATACTTTTTGTCTGTTCTAAGCACACAATTTTTTGCAATAAACACAGAGGCAATTTCGATTGTTATTTCAACCAAACACTTGAGGCGCCAAGAGCTGGAGCACCGTCACTGACCTGGTTGTTGGGCGCCAGCACGGTGAACGGCCCCATCCCCTGGAGCGCATCAGCCAGGCCAGCCTTCTTGATCAGAGAGACCAGGATGGAGAATCGCTTGTCCAGGGACAGGACGTCTACCACGTTTCCTTTCGGTGGGATCATCACCTGGTACAAGATTTAATGTGTAGTAGTTCCAATCATCTTAGATTCACTTCACTTGTAATATTTCACATTACAAGACACGTTTATCTAAAAGGTTTCCCAAGTAATGGATCTCTCGAAGTATTTCCAACATTTGCAACATTTTTAATTCAATTTTATTGGGGTTTTGTTGATGAAATACCGCATATTTCCAAATAAAACATTGCAAATAACTTTCCAATAATTTTCTGTATCTATAAATTATTTAAGCCCCACCACCACTCCAAAGACTGAAGTACTGTATACCAAATACTTACATCACTAATGCCCCTGATTCGTCCATTGCACGCCTCTACCCTGTCTCCTGTGAGAGGGACGCACTGGGCAGTCATCACTCCGTAGTGGTGGAACGGATACTGTGGATATTTTCGTAAACATTATTTAAACTTTTGAAAATTGCACAATGTAAAAAAATGTCCCATTAAAGTAAACAAGTCACATTACATGACACTGATGGTAGCAGGCGCGATGGACCAAAACTGAGAAAGGTTTCGCTTCAATGGTCCTCCTCATGAACCGTCCTATAGTATTACCGATGTCCAATAAAAGTTTTAAAGGCTAAAGGACAATATGTGTGATTTATTCCCAAAGCTAATCAAGGGTTTGTGAGTACGTTTCAAAAACTTTATGAAGTATTAATTTTTTTTCAGAATAATCCGCTAACATTTTCTTCCAACTAATCTTTACACTGTCCTTTTATTTCTATGTTGGCAATAAACATGGTACTAAGATGTAGCGATCGTGCGAAAAGTAGCAAGTAGCATTGGTGACTGGAGGATATTTGGGTCGTCGTCGTCGTCGTCGTCGTCGTCGTTGTAGTTATCGTTGTATGTAATCGCCACCATCATCATATTCATCAATCTAATTACACGTATAACTAGTGTTACTACTACTACTACTACTACTACTACTACTACTACTACTACTACTACTACTACTACTACTACTACTACTACTACTACTACTACTACTACTACTACTACTACTACTACTACTATTTATTATTATTATTATTATTATTATTATTATTATTATTATTATTATTATTATTATTATTATCATTGTTGTTGTAGTTGTTGTCGTCGTCGTCATCGTCGTCGTCGTCATCATCATCATCATCATCATCATCATCATCATCATCATTGTTGTTGTAGTTGTTGTCGTCGTCATCGTCATCGTCATCATCATCATCATCATCATCATCATCATCATCATCATCATTGGTCGAGTTTTACAAGACACATCTAAAAGAAACGAACTTGGCTTTAAGAAGCAAGAACCCCTATAAAAGCATAATTAACACAATATTTTGGTCTTGTGATTACATACCAGAGAGTAAGTGTCGATCCTGATGTTTGCCCCTTCGCTCAACGTGGGCAGCCTCTGGCTGTCGAAGAGGCGAGCCCTCTGGTCGGCGCCGGGCGAGACGTGGTAGGTGAGGACCTGGGACAGCAGCTCTCGGTCCTGGCTCAGGCGGAACCGCAGGCCCTCGGGGAGGTTCTGTGCGGAATGGGCAACCATAGTTAGTTTAGCTGAGTTAAGTTTAAGTTTCTTGATTCTTTGAGGAACATAAGACCGCAGCACCTCCCCTCCACCGCACTCGGTTCTGGCTGGTACCGGCAGCTTGTGTCTCTGCGTCGGTGCTTCTCCGCCAAGTCTGCTTCGGACGGCCGTCCTTTTTTTTTTTTGCTTTGCGGAATCCAATACAGGACTTGCCCTGTGATGTTGGATACCGGCTTTCGAAATGTGTGGCCTATCCAACTCCATTTACTTTTTTGATTTCTGTCTCGATAGGGGTATGCTTCGCTATGTCCCTTGGTTCTTTGTTGAAGACAACTTCAGGCCACCTAACGTTGAGGATGTTTCTGAGTCATCTGTTGGTGAATGATTGTAGTTTTGCAGTGCTAGTCTTGGTCGCACGCCTTGTTTCAGAGCCATGAGATAGGACCGACTTCATGTTAGTATTGAAGATCCGGGTCTTGTTTCGGACTGATAATGCTGTAGACCTCCAGAATGCTTTCAGGGTGTTGAAGGCGTATCTAGTCTTGTTGATTCGACGTCTGATGGCCTCGTATGTGCCCCCGTCTTTGCTAATAACACTACCAAGATAGACAACTTGTCAACCTCTTCAATGTTTTCGTCATGTAGTCGCAATGCATTAGCCTGTTTGTTGTTTATTCTCATGGCTTCACTCTTTCTTATTTTTATTTGGAGTCCAATTTTCCCGGATACTTCTGCCACACGATAAAGCTTCTCCTATGCGTCCTGTTGCTTTTGGGAGAGAAGGCGGATATCGTCTGCAAGGTCAAGATCCTCCGGCTGCTTCATGAAGGTCCACTGGATAACCCAGTAAACCACCATTAGGAAGATCGTTGTCGAGAGCAAGCAACCCTGGCGGACGCCAGTAAGCACGTCAAACGATTCCGTCAGTTTCACGTAGTGAAAAACTTGACAAGTGACGTCTTCGTAAAGTTGTTGGATAATAGTGAAAACCTTGTGGACGGGCCCCAAGGATAACGTCTGACAATTGTATGTGCTTTCACACACGAGGCAGGGTGGTAAGACCTGGACTCTTGTCTCCGCCTGCCACATAATATTGACACCGACCCATCCGGTTACAGGGAGTGGAAAAGGACCAAATACATTTTTTACCAATCGTGGGATTCGAACCGCGAACCTCCTGATCTGAAGACCTACAACGTCTTCTGTCAGTTTGCCCGCCGTGAGGCAACCAGGGTGAATGAGGCACAAGTCGCTGATCACTGTATTAGATTTTAGCTAGTGCCCGCTAATCAAATAAAAAACGATCTACTTTTACTTCTTTTAAATTGTCAAACAAAATAATTATCCAAAGTTTTAGAAAAGATAGATATAATAGTTTCAACCTTAAAATGTGCATTGACGCTTCATAAAAACTGTAAATTACTCACAAAGTCTCAACTTGTGCCTGATTAACCATGTTTGACTCACATTTGAGAAGTGAATAATATTTAATTTGAAACAGGCCTATATTAGTTTAGTTAGGCTTAGTGGAGTTGTTAAACTCTTTAATATTAAGGATTAGTTAACAATAGAACAAGAGCAGTGCTTAAAGTTAAATTGGTAAAATTCGTCTATATTAAATAGTGAAACATTTTTCTAATAAATTGCCTCTTCAATCTCAACAAATGAATTTTACAAGAATATCGTCTCTTCATATAATATAATAAAGTCCTGTTCTTGAAGCATAAAATAATATACAGGATATTGAATCGTGTAAAACCTGTTCAAGTTCTCAAGTTCGCTCTTGATCTAATACCAGCATCGTTCTTATATAATCATTGTACTGAACTACTTCTCTCACCTTTATGACAGTGCGAGCTTTTTATTTATACAATTTTATAACCCAACTGCTATTCTCTCCATATATGGAACAAGAACTGTTTCTTTTATATAATTGGTCGAGTGAACTCCAACCGGTTTGTAAGTACCCAAAAAATTATAAAAGTAAGTAAAATGTAACTCTAAAATTACAAAACAATACAAAATACGTAAGCTTCGGCTATGATAATTCATTGATCTAAACTACAAGGCATCACAAGCTTTTCCTTGAATATATCACTATAGAAGAGAAGTGCTACTCTAACCTGTATGGCCGCGTTGGTTGGAGCGAAGATCGTGACGTTGTTGACTGCCTCAAGAGTCTTGGTAAGCCCCGCTGCCTGCACCAGCCCGAGCAGCTCCGTGTAGCCTTCCTTCTCCAGCACGTCCAGGAAGTCATGGGCTGCACACACGGACACCGGCGGGTGGGGGGCGAGGGATATGGCCGAGGGGGTGAACATCAGTGGGGACGGGGAGGGATATCGTGGATGGGGTGAACATCAGTGGGGGCGGGGAGGGATATCGTGGATGGGGTGAACATCAGTGGGGGCGGGGAGGGATATCGTGGATGGGGTGAACATCAGTGGGGGCGGCGGGGAAGTATATCTTGGATGGGGTGAACATCAGTGTGGGCGGAGGGATATGTAGAAGGGAGTGAACATCAATAGGAGACTGGGAGGGATATGATGGTAGGAGACTGGGAGGTGTATGATGGTAGGGGTGAACATCAATGAGAGACTGGGAGGGGTTTGGTGGAGAGGGTGAACATCAATGGGAGACTGGGAGGGATATGATGGTAGGGGTAAACATCAATGAGATACTGGGAGGGATATGATGGTAGGGGTAAACATCAATGGGAGACTGGGAGGGGTATGATGGTAGGGGTAAACATCAATGGGAGACTGGGAGGGGTATGATGGTAGGGGTAAACATCAATGAGAGACTGGGAGGGATATGATGGTAGGGTGAACATCAATGGGAGACTGGGAGGGATTTGGTGGTAGGGTGAACATCAATGAGAGACTGGGAGGGATATGATGGTATGGTAAACATCAATGGGAGACTGGGAGGGGTATGATGGTAGGGGTAAACATCAATGGGAGACTGGGAGGGGTATGGTGGTAGGGGTGAACATCAATGGGAGACTAGAAGGGATATGATGGTAGGGTGAACATCAATGAGAGACTGGGAGGGGTGTGGTTTGCTACTGACATTTACAACATGCATGACTCCGTTGGTGGCCATGACGTCTCGCTGGGTGATTTGGACTCCATGCACGAAGATTTTTCCGTTATCGGAGCGTGAGATGTTGAGGTAGTGTCCCAGCATGTTCATGGTGCGCGCCTTGCCCTGGATCACCGACGAGCAGATGGTATGTGGCAGGATGTGGTTATCCAGAACCTCTGGCAGCGTTTGTGGAGGATTTAAGGAGTATCATTTAATACACAAATAAGTAGAAAACTATTGGAAAAAATAATTTGCAATTATTTTAGATGCTTTATTGTAATATCATTTATGTAAGAAAAATGATTAAATCATAATTTTCCTTTGATGTATTTATTTAGGCTAACAATTATATATATATATCTTGTTTAATTCTTGATCACTCCATCTTAAGAGTTCTCTATAGAGGGAGGGAGAGAATTCTCTCCCTCTCTCCGGGTTTAACGTCTCCTAGGTTCCCCTGGGGGATCCTATACGGCGACAGGCCCATCGAACCTCCACCCCCTTTTTAAGGGAATCGGAGAGCGAGTTGGCCAAACCAGACTTGGCGAAGTACGCTCGAAGAGAAGTTAAAAGCAGCTGGTCTAAAATGGGCAAAATTTAATTTAAAAAAAGGGGGGGGGCGGCAAAAATAATTATGTGCTTAATCTTGCTTCCCTATGATGTTAGATGAAGCAAAAGATATAATTATTACGTCAAGTAAGTGAAAAGAAGTAAAATCTATACAATTTACATATACATAAAATACGATGGTAAAAATATGGTGACCTACGTTAAATGTTGCCTTGATCGATAGGTGGCTCGCTTTATTTATTTTAGACAAAGCTATGTATCCACGTTTTGGATGGTATTTATCAACCAAGTCTGGGAAGTCTCTGATTGTACGTACTCTCAATGCTGATGTAGAATAAAATTCTTACTCTGTAAACATTTCTTGTCGCCCTCCAGCAGCCTCCGCCTCAGTCTTGGGTTCATACGTGCGAACGCGTCATTGGATGGGGCGAGCAAGGTACCCTGACCGTCCTCCTGCAGCTTGGGGACGTAGTGAGCTCTGGCCAGAACTGCGGACAGATTGCAAAGCGTGAGCAGCACATAGAATCAAGTCGCATTGGACCGCAGTGGTCCAAGGGTATAGCGTTCGCGCTCTACGCGAAAGGGTGCGTTTGGATCCCGTCTCATGGCACCGTGTGCTGTCCCTACTGGTCGAGTCGGTGTCATTATGTATAATGTCTCGGGTATCCTGCTCCAGGATTCCGCCGCGGTATTGGGCTTTAATGATGACTAGGAGATCTTGAACTAGGAGGGAGCATCATCTTTTTCCGATTAACTCGCGTCTGCAAGGAAGCCTCCGTGGATATTGTGAAATATTGTCCAAACAATGACTGCCATAAATTTACTTGATGAACTCCTACATAGGCCTACTTCTACCATTTACCAAGTTTAAAAGAACATGTTTATTTCAGAGAACTTATTCCAATGTTTGCGTTAATAAAAACGATTTTATACAAGTCCTTCAAATATGATTGCTTTGGTTAAAAGTGAATTTACAGGATTCTTTTTCACGCCTTTCACTCTGGGTGAAAGAATTGATCGATCTGTATTTACATGAATGAGTAAAAGACTTATGTGAATGTCAGATTTCTATATCTCCATATCATGCCATAACAAACTGGGCGTACCTGTCTTGAGTGTGCTGAGGTCGGGCCTGGTCTTGATCATGTCCATGAAGGATTCTGTGACCTCAGGCAGGAGCCGCTCCACTTTGTGGATAACCCCATTGGTTCCCCGATTGTCTCGTGACACGACAGGCACGCAGTTGGCCGTCATCATCTTCTTATGGACGTGGACAAGGTTTGGGGTGGGAAGGTGTACCGCGAAGAAGTAACGTTATAGGTCTCTAGAGGAAATTCTGATTTATGGTCACGTCCTAATCGGTTTAAAAATTGGGAAATTTCCTTCCTTGTTTTTCACCCATGTCTATTTTTCATTCTTTCTATTTCTCTAGATATCAATTTATCTATTAGATTTATCTTCTTTACATGTATTATATGTCTTTCTTTTCATCTTTTTGTTGCTCTTCCCACTCCTCCTATCTTTTTCCATCTCTATCCCGTCGTATCCTTCTACATTTTTCTACTTCCTCCTCTCTGTTAAATCAGTTTTCATATCTTCTTTTTACCTCCTCATTTTCGATCGCCTGTCTACCTATCTGCCTTTTTATTTGTCTGCTTTTCTGTTTGTTTGTCTTCCTGACTCTCTCTCTCTCTCTCTCTCTCTCTCTCTCTCTCTCTCTCTCTCTCTCTCTCTCTCTCTCTCGCTCGATCGCTTGGTCGGTCGCTTATATGCATTTTGTCTATCTCTGCATCTCTCTCTCTCTCTCTCTCTCTCTCGCTCGATCGCTTGGTCGGTCGCTCATATACATTTTGGTGTATTTCAAAACAAGCCTACTAGGCAATGAAAGTTTAACCACAGCGAACTTCAAGTCGTTGAATTCCCAACAACGTGAACTACCTTCTCTGGCGTGTAGAAGAAGTTAACTCTGATGGTGCTGGCTGCGATGGCTCCTGTCTCCACAACCTCCTCGTCGGTGAAGCTGCTAGAGCGGCGCGCGCCGGAAATTACGTGACTCAGCAGATCTGACCTGATGCGCTCCTCAACTCGACTCTGGGAGCTGTCGGTCTCTTCGATGGCATAGGGGGCGTCTCGCTGCAAGACAAGCAGTGCAAAGAGTGAATAGCTCAGGTAGCATCATTGATATTCTACTTATAGACTATATAGGCTAAACAAAGCAGTAGGAGACTGCAAATCTGGCAAATAAAAATTCTGCCAAATAATGGGCTCGCACCAGTTACCTCCCGATTGATACCCTAATGTTCTAACACTTGTTATTGAAGTTTTTGGCCATATATGTTTAGATACCTGTAGGACGACAGGTGGACCGATCACTTCGATGTCGGGCTCGACCTTGAAGGCTCCATCCACTGGAGCGAACACAGTGACCTCCCTTGAGGCGAGCTCCCTGTCCAGCCCCACGCTCCGCACTGCCTGCAGGAAGTCCTTCAGTCCCAGCTGGCCCGCCAGGCTCACCAGGTCTCGTAGGTCAACTCCTGAACAGTGGAGGGGGGAGATCGGCAGACATGGCTTATGACAGGGAGATACATGAGCCTTAAGTCTTAGTGTATTGAATATGGACCCTTCAATGGTGTTTTAACTAGACTCATGTACTAAGTATTCCCCCACGTATATTTTTAATTGACATCCCGTACTTTTATATTTTGTATATATTTTGTAAATGCTGATCCTTAATATTTTGGATTAATTAACTTCGAACTTCCACTTCCCGATTGAAGTCGCTTGTTACCTCTTTTAAGTTTGAGTCTACAGTTATAAATCAACCTTAGAATACGAGCGTACATTTGGTTAACACCTTAATATGAACAAAATACGAAATTGTCCTCACAGGAAGGCACATTAGTTTTGTACATATAACCACTTCTAGACAAGGGACATCAGTAGACCATGCACGATGACATGGGTTGTGACACGCAAACATAATTATTTGTATAATATAATGAATAAACATAACGAGAATGTACTGATTGACACAATAGGGTATCTAAAATGTCTGCCGCCCAAAAAAATCTTTTTCATAGAATAGACCGCCATCATCAATAAAGAGGCTATGTTTTTGTCCGTTGCTACATACGTTTTTATAATAATTTGCAATATCTGCTGATTAGTAATATACACATGGCATGCAGATCATGTTTGGTAAATAATATAACTTGGCGAATTTTAGGATTTGTTTAATATATAAAATCTCTCTCCCTCTCTCTCTCTCTCTCTCTCTCTCTCTCTCTCTCTCTCTCTCTCTCTCTCTCTCTCTCTCTCTCTCTCTCTCTCTCTCTCTCTCTCTCTCTCTCTCTCTCTCTCTCTTTCTGTCTCTATCTTACTTTGCCTATCTTTAGAGCCCACTCTATTCTATTGTCTGTCAAAACTAAGGACTGGTTACTCACGTCTCGGGCAGCCATCGTCGCCCTTCACTCTCTCGTAGCCTTTGCAGCACTCGTAGAGAATCACTATCTTTTTATCGACGTGTCCGTCGAACTGCCTAGAAGAAATAAATCAAGTTCTTTTTGTTTAGTCAGGACTACTAAGATCCGAAATCTTTAGAATAGTTGACTGATCTATAAATGTGGATGACTCCTGCTGTGGGATGTTTTTCTTCCCTGTACCTTTAGCGAAAAGTTTATGAAGTCTACATGAGCTGTTCTGTCACGTCCTAAACATAATGTTCATATTAACATTTTGTGTTGAGAGATCATCTAAACCTCTTAGCTTATTACGAGAATAATATCTATGATTGCACTCAAATGGAAACAATCGTCAAATAGAGTCTAAATTTTATTTTACTTGTATGCTCCCTTTTTTGTTCTTACATTTTATGCAGGTAATAAAAAGACCACGATATGATCAATCCGATAAGACGGAGCTATCACAGGGAGAATAATTATTAGTATGTGATACTACTGTAGAATGTGCATTGTTCAAAGAGGATATCAACGTTCTATACGTTAAAGCTCTGAATCGACGAGCAGCGGATTGGTATATCAGCTAGGCCTAGTGGCCCCGCGTCTTTACAAAAGGAGCTTTCGAAAAGGTAAGAGGATATAATAATCTAGACTGCGTCTAATAATCTAGCGTCTCTTACTAGACGCTGTTTTCAGATGAATAACAAAAGACCAATACTCTTGCATGGCTTCTCGGTACTACGAGAAACTTTTTCAAGTTGGTACTAGGCCCTATTATTCAAACAAATAAAATAAACAACAGCAAAAATGAATATGAAATTTCTTTCTCAACTTTTGAAATTAAAACATTGATGTACCTGATGGTACATTTATAGACGGACTCCGATTCGTCACAATACTGGTAGGTGGAGCTGAGATGACGGGCGAGGGACATGCCGAAACCATCTGTGTCTACTTCCGTGGTGGTGTTCGTCTCCTCCACATTCTCAGTCTGGCACACGTTGGCTCTGTCGCCGGGGTGTAGCGGGGACAGCAGTGGGAAATGACGTTTCTTAATAACGATAATGAGAATTTTAGAATAAAGATTGCAAAGCATCACATGAATGAATCTAGTTCCTATTTAAGATTGGTCAATGATGGCTGTACCGTACGTTGTCGATGTTTAAGCCGGTTATTCCTTGGGGTGACCTCTCACTGTACATATTAGTTTATTTCTTACAAGTTTTGCATCGTCAAAGAATTGCATTCGAAACATTTATACGCCATTTAAAGAGTGGGATGTCTATAGAGTTAATGTAGTCTCTATCAAGGCTTTTATAGTATATGCAAGTAGATGAGAATAACCTTTTTTTTTCAATCCAAAACAGGTTATTAGTTACTCTGATAAGCCTAGTCAAGGATAAGGTTTATGTACTACGTTTGAATTTGGGTAGCTCGTTACAAAAAGAAAACGTTTGATAAATTCTTAAGGGCATTGTAAGACTCTAATAGTCCGTTAGTCAACATCCGATGTATGAGGTCAGAGAGGGTACGTGAAGAAAAGCAACTTCTTGTTATGAACATTAACATGAAACTTCTGTTCTCAATTTGACTTAGGTCTACATAAGAAGAAGATTTCAAAAGTGAACTACGATTTAGTCAAAGGATATTGGGCCGTACGTGCAGCGTTACGATAGCTCACAACTGGCCGTAAGAATATGTGATAAAGAAGATTCGTTAGCTACTTAATCGCAACGTTGTACGTACGGCACATTGTGTCTATCTTGCAATTAAAGGGTTAAAGCCTGCAGATTAGACAGTGTGGCATTGGACTTAAACCAATTATTGGATATTATGTATTAGTGATGTATACAATGTAAAGTTTTGTTGGAGTTTTTTTCTTGTCCAAGAAACCAATTGGTTCGGTATAAAAGGAGCCGCACCCTTCCCACCAGGGCTTGATTCCCCCAGTGTGGATGTTGAAGAAAAGGTTGAACAGATTTCTGGCAGCTGGTTGTTGGGTCCAGTCGCGCTCCCTGGGGAACACACGAGAAATGAATTTGATAGCGGTAATGGTGTTAATGTCTCGAATGATAATGGCGAGAGTAATACGTGTATTGAAGATACTGTAACAATGATCATAAAGATATGGTGAAGTCATAGTCCTGATAGTGATTGTGACATTGATATCAGTGAAAATAGTAACGTGTTTCCATGTGGTGGTAATAAAAGTGGGGAAAATGATTTCAAGTTCCTCTTTCATTATAACTTAAACTGGGTGTGAGAAAGGTGGTCTCAGGATGATTTCTAACCCAGCAGCTGATGTCGCCTCCGGGCCATGGCTCTCCACACGGTCGGTCAGAGATTCCCTCAGGTTCACAGATGTCGACATGCCCACCAGTGTTACCATAGCCACGACAGCAACAAATGGTCCCAAGTTTGCCATATTTGGTGATTCTGGTAAAAATAGAAAAAAAAAGTTTCGTTTGAAATTATTTAGACACAACAGATAGATTATTAATTCATCGCAACTACTAAAAACAAGGAGCAAACCCAGAGGGTCGTTTGTTTCAACACAAAGAGCATTTTAAATTTTTTGTCTCGTTCAACAAACCGCCAGCATTTGTGTTGACATATATGCATTTGTATTGTTCAGCTTCTGTGAATTAAAAAAGAACTAGTGACTTGCATTCGTCTTCTGTCTTTCAACTTTTTAAAACTTATTCTGATGTAGATAAACATCAACTTTATTGAGCAAACTACGCTTAAAATTTTAACTTCGTTTTGTTTTCTTTTCTGGGTCGCAATGAGCTAGTGTTGACAACTTTGGTCTATCAACAAGATCTTATTAAAAACCTAACGCATTCACTGATTGATGCTGTCAAAACATTGTCTAGAGTGATCAGATTTCGTTCGTAATGACCTAATACACTGTTCTATTTTGTTGAATCTGAAATATATATTTCAAAATATAGCGTTTCTCGGTCCACTTTTGCAGCATAATTTCATGATTAAGCCAGTGGTATGTACAATACGTAAAGTTAACTGAATATATATTTCATCCTGGACTTGTATCTACATTTACAAAGATGTCATTGCATTGTAGAAATAATGTGGTATGCCTTAATTTTTATCGTAATCTCAACAGAAAAACAATCGTCAAACAACGTAAGGGATTTTATGAAAACGACAGCTCAGAGGACAAAGAGGATACCAAAACCCAATCGTAAATACAATATTTTATTTTTAGCAGTAAAGAAAATAAACTCTTAAGTAACAGATGATTAGGAATTAAGGTTCAAGTTGTTGTATTATTGCTTTAATAGTAATAAGTAATGAAAGTAATCAAGGGTTGATCTTTCTCTCTCTCTCTCTCTCTCTCTCTGTTGTTGTTGTTGTTGTTGTTGTTGTTGTTGTTGTTGTTGTTGTTGTTGTTGTTGTTGTTGTTGTTGTGGTTGTTGTTGTTGTTGGGCTTTTTTCATGAAAATTTGAAGGCTGCTTACATTTTCTGGTAGAGTAAATAGCAATTAGTGTAATCGTTTTTTAAACAAAAAATAGCTAAACTAACTAAACCAACGCATTAAACAATGAGAGATACATCACGAGGCACATTCCTTTCTTCGTTGTGCGTCGCTTGGGATGTTTCCAAAATTACGTACTGTGATTTATTATAAGATAATTTATCCTTCTTCCTACTAATTCCTAATGATTTTAATTAGTATTTAACTTAAATAAGTGTACCGGGTCTACATATTATCATATTTGTGCAAGCGGTTTCAGACAGAATGAACTCTTCCACAACGTCGAATCTCTCTCTCTCTCTCTCTCTCTCTCTCTCTCTGTCTGTCTGTCTCTCTATCCTTCTCTCCCCGTAGTCCTTCTAGTGAGTCCCTCCAT
>RQTK01001117.1:53400-130453 GCA_003991915.1 Elysia chlorotica
ATAATAATAATAATAATAATAATAATAATAATAATAATAATAATAATAATAATAATAATAATAATAATAATAATACAACATTTATTTTCATAATAGCAAAGTGAGGAACGATCTTTGAGAAACAGTGGTTATTGTTCTTTTTTTAGTAACTATCATTTTAGCAAGTAAAAAGATGTTTCTAGGAAATAATAATTCTTTTAGGTGTGTTCATTTTATAATGTATAGACAATTATTGAAACAGAAGTTGAAATGAAATTTTTATGAAAAGGAATTGGAAAATTCTATGCCTAATTAATTATCGCACAGCCGTGTTTACTAATTTATTTTTTAACAGATTTTTTCTCCTATTTTTGCTTGAGAAACTAGTGGATTAAAAATGCACCATAAAGAAAGGTTTGTATTAGGTTTACAAGAAATATAATTATTTCATTTATACATTTCGCGAGTACTGGACAGTAGTATGGTGGATCGATCAAATGTAATGTTCTAACCCAACCATCTAAAGTAAAACAGATCATGTTATCATGTTTATATCGGGGATGCGGCACATAATCTAAGGCTGGATTGTATCGAATGTAATAAATTAACCTCAATTTATTATGTTTTGCCATTCACAGTGGATCCTGATTGTTGTACCAATGTACAGTAAGTCATCTTTAACTATTATCTTCTTAAAAGATGATATATGAATCAATGGTGTAAGCGGTAACAAGATTGTTTCCTCAATGTTCTTTTGGCAGATTTGTTTTGTTTTGTATATGAAAAGTATACATTTCTCTAAAATAACCAAACATCAAACCTTTGGTTTTAGGTTTAAGTTGGTTTCTGAACGTCTATTGTAGGTTGGAGGCTTATCAAGAACGGGTACCAAGACTAACGCTTGACATTTTACGTAGTTTCATAAAGGGATAGAGCGGGGGTACCTAGGTTTTTTTCTCTAGCGATCACCAATCCAACCAATAGGGAATAAAACTGTTCGATCGGGATCGAATTCGAGATCTTTGAAATAGATTCATTTTTGTCCTCCTTGTTTTTTTTTTATTTATTTTTATGGAGTGGTTGTTGTTTAAGGCATAAAGAATTCGGTCCTTTAAAGTCTACTTTTAGTCTTATCAAAATCTATGTAAAATTGTTATAAAAGCATTTTTTATATGCTCTTGTGACAAAGTTACAAATTGTGTTAAAACACACATTGGTGTTCTTTCACTATTTTATAATGTATTTTTCACCAGGGCTGAGTGTTTCAACATCGCCATCCCTCCTGAAGACGGCTATTTCACCGGGAGGGACTGCATGCCCTTTGTTCGCTCCTCACAAACAAAAGTGGATGGTGAGTTCTGTGGGTTCTACCTGTGGGTCATGAGCTAGGGTGATTGCCAGAGTTAAGTTTATGACCAGCTTAGGGTATGGTTACAGTTGGAGTTACGGTCAGGCATATTAATCTGACAGTTATCTCTGGACGGACATAGTAGATTTATCACTTAGAGGCTGATGAGTAATGTCAAAGCTGAGTAAGTAAGTGATGGTATTAACATGATATCGTGGAGGGGTCCAAATAAAAACATATGACATATTAACTTACTGCCACACAAAGACGATTATACCAGGACTTTGGTCTCAGCTAGTCACATTATATATACCACAACTTACCCAACCAGTAGGCTGCAACTGGCTTAAGTGGTTGTAAATTATTTGATACCAGTTTTAGTAAGTACAAAACGTAATAATTATAAGCGCATAACCCTGACTAAACACTGTTTTTATCGTGTGGCATTGTGTACACGTACGCTACTATGCTAGCATGTACCGCGTAAGTGTCGGCTGTTTGGGAGGACGGGCTTCCAGTCTAGATCATTCTAGTTCATTCTAGACTGTTTTCGAAGGTTGAGTAGGCAAAGAGGAGGGGGGTGGTTAATGTAATGAATACTTGAATAACAGCCTGGATTGTTCTCGAATGTTCTCGGATGAGCTCAAACGCCTGGAAAGTTCTAGATCGGTATCTTGTGTAAATAAAAGCATAGCGCCGTAGAGAGGTTAAATTATTTACAGTTTTTGTAGAGAGAGAAAATATTCATACGTTCTACTTACGCTTTCTGTTCGTGTTTTAACATTTCGGCGCAGTCAATGCTGTTATTTTGCCTTTGTTTAGATCGTTTATGATATCCTAGTACTGATAGACATTCATAAGTTGTATTCTTATTTATTCATAAAGTAAAATTATACCTTTTTACAAAGATTTCTAGCATTTATTATTTTGTTCAGGTTGATAGTGTGTCCAAAATTGGTCTAGGGACGCATTTTATCGAATCAACGCCACAAACTTTAAAAAATCACAACCAATTTCAAGTTTCTAGCTCCATTGTGCTTAGTACTCCTTGATATTGATCGGATTCATTTTCAACCCAGTTAAAAATGTAATTGAAGTCTAATCTCTTTTGGCCTTACTATTTGCTTCCGCTTAAGGCGTGGGAGAACAGACGAACTCCATCACGGCCTACATCGATGGCTCTATGGTTTACGGTAGCTCAGAGGAACATATGCAAGAACTTCGCGGAACCAACGGTAAATATTACTGTTGTGATTGTGTATGAAGACTAGCTGGTGGTAGTTGTCTTTCCAAGAATTGTTCGAGGGATATATGTACTTAAAATACAAGGACGAGTAATCGAGGTTATTGAAATCAAAACAGCAGTGGTAGACAAATTAGTAGTAGTAGTAGTAGTAGTAGTAGTAGTAGTAGTAGTAGTAGTAGTAGTAGTAGTAGTAGTAGTAGTAGTAGTAGTAGTAGTAGCACTAGTAGTCGTGGTAGTGGTAGTAGTAGTAGTAGTAGTAGTAGTAGTAGTAGTAGTAGTAGTTGTATCAGTAGCAGTAGCAGTAGTAGTAGTACTTGTACTAGTAGTAGTAGCAGCAGCAACAGCAGCAGCAGCAGCAGTACAGCAATTAAATGAAAACAATTAGCCTAATAAATCTTAATTCACACTTCTGTGAACTGGCCAGCAGACGATCTGAGGTTCAAAGTTTAGGTGATGGTGAAATAATTTCCGAATTACATCATAATAATTTTGATTTCTCGACAAAACCTAGGGGAGATTACCCTTTCAAAGAATATCTCATGAGAAAGTTTAGTAATTTTTTGTTATTTTCCCCTCTCCCCTAAACTTATTATTGCTTGAATTAATTTGTTTGACATTTATTATGTTTTGATTTATAACTTAGTTTTAGTTTAAAATACTAGTAATAGTTTATAGATTGCACTTTTCCTTTTTCCTTTTTCTATTGTTAACATTTTACCAATTGAGCAACAACATACAGGGAGGGTATATATATATTATACCAAATCATTGATTCTAGATACGTGATGCCTTTTATTGAAGGTTATAGTTTGGAATGCATTAACCATGAAGAAATATACATGCAAACGTGTGCACTGCTTGTTGCGTTTAGGTCGCCTGAGAACGTTACAGCAGCACAGAAGTGACTACTTGCCCGCCGCCGGGGATTCAGCTTGCAGAAATGAGACGGGCGAGCACTGTTTTCTGGCTGGTAGGTTGGCTGGTTGGTTAGTTTGAACGATTGATTAACAGGTTGATTGATATGTTGGTTAGTATGTTTTTTTATTGGTGGGTTGGTTAATAGGTGTATTGGTTGTTTGGTTAGTTCGTAGATTGGTTTATTGGCAGGTTATTTGATTGGTTGGTAACTTGTTGGGTTGGTTGATTAGTTGGTTGGTCGGTTTTTGTAGGTTCATTGCCTGACTTTTGGGTGGTTGGAAGTTTGGTTGCTTTGAGTCTTGGTTTTTAATATCTAACTTTAGCAACTCTTCTATGTTGTGAACGGGTAGCTAAGAATCACATCTGGCAAATTTACATCCTCATACACTGAACAACGGGACTTCAGTTTCAACCAGTCACATTCTACTGACATCGACCAGGCCAGTAGGGAACATCACGGTGATGCGATCAGCGACCGAACCAGGTACCTCCCGATAGGAAATTACACAGACTGCATTGGGCCACTTCGTTACCCACAAAGTTGGTGCTTGATCTTGTATTGCCAAGGAATGGGTGTTGCGGCTGCTATATCGATTTCGATACCAGAAGGACTGTCAGCTCAAATCACATCCCCCCCCCCACCTTTTCCCCTTTTTGTTTCAGCTCTTATTTTTAGGGCCGAGGCATAGCTGATAATCGTGTTGGTATAAAATTCGATGCAATAAATACATTATTATGTGATAAAAAAAACTACATGGTGATTAACATACGCAGTATTCAATTTCAACTAACACCCCCTCCCCCACCCCACCACCTCCTTTTTCATTCCACTCCCCCACCCCCACCATACCCCTAGGGGACGAGCGGGTGAATGAACAGCCAGGCCTCGCCGCTATGCACACCATCTTTGTCCGGGAACACAACAGGATCGCCGGTGAACTGCGAAAAGTCAACACCGACTGGAGTTCTGACCAGATCTTCCAGGTACATAGAGAGAGAGAGAGAGAGATAGAAGACATGATTCTTAGCTGAATACAGTTGGTTGGTTTCTTTACGCCCAATAACAGCACTATATATGCTATATTGTAGACGATCCTCAAGACTGATATATGACAATTTCATGTGCTGCCATATACGAGTGAGGGCGGAGAGATCTGAACTCCTGGTTCAGCTGATCACATTATACTGAACTGACCCAACCAGTAATTAATTTGACCAGGCGTTACAAAAAATGGAGCTCTAAGCAAAATGTCCCATCAGAGACAGCAATGGCAGCCATAATAACTGGTGCGACTTCCCGAAGCATCTGAATGAAATGAATTTTCTAAGTCTGTATTATATATTTTGTATCCTCAATCCTGTATCCTCAATCTCGTGTTATGAAGGTTGCCTGGTATATCGTTATGGAAAAAATCCAGCCCATGATCTATGACGCCCTTTTCCCTTGGTCCTCTATCATGTTCTTGAGTCCTGTATTGTGTCGACTTTATTTGTCCATTAAAATAGCGATATTTACCGTGGTTGTGAACATTTATATGAATACAAATATAAAAACCTATATAAGGTATATAATTTTACTACAACACAAACGGTGCTAAAAACACAATCTAGGGGCCTACTTTAAAATTGATATAGATACAAATATAAATACAGATAACTTTTATATCGAGAGAAATAGACAAGAATAAGGACTGAGTTAAAATTGCAATCTAGGGCCTTCTCTAAAAAAATAGAGATACAAATATATACACAAATTAAATATAGATAACTATTATCTTAGAAAAAGGTAAACTACGAGTAAAACAAGCATTATGTTAACATTAAAAATATAGGGGCCTACTCTGAAATTAATATAAATACAAAGATAGATAAAAAATAACTCATACATACGGAAACCGTATATATATATATATATATATATATATTTTTTTTTTTTTTTTTTTTTTTTTTTTTTTTTTTTTTTTGGGGGGGGGGGGTTTTTTTTTTTTTTTTTTTTTTTTTTTTTTTTTTTTTAAAGGAGCCGGTCTATTTTGGTTGTATCTGAGAAGGCTGCTACCCCAGGCTGGTAGACAAAAAGGACAGGTTACTTAATATGGTGGCCCTGTAAAATGTATAATTATGTCATATTTTTACCAACATTAAAAAAGTTAAGCCTTCTAACAAAATACAGCCTCTGATTAAGTTTCGATCTTAAATTTTGTATTTGAGGATGCCAGTCTAGTTTTTCATTGATTGTGACCCCTAAGTACTTATAGTTTTGAACAATATCTATTTGTTTCCCTTTCAGTTCTAGGGGTAGGTGGACATTATTTAACTCTGAAATCAATAATTAATGATTTTTTTTCTTTATATTACTTATATGATGTATCCCTTCTCCTAAGATGGCTCACGATATATATCTTGATGGTGATAGCTGATATCACGCACATACCATATACGTATGCTGTATTTATGAATCCGGTGTCCTTCTCTCTTTGCTTTGCACCCTGCGTCCGGTATTCTTTATTCTGTTCTATTATACAGATTCTCTTTTTTCGTTTTTAAATTCCCTTTGTGGGATTTAAAAATGATTATCGTTCAATCTTTATCATGTATTCTACATCTTACATCCTGCATGTGGTATCGTATATTCCTCAGGTTGCCCGCGACATCGTTATCGCTGAGATCCAACACATCACCTATGACGCCTTCCTTCCATTGGTCCTTGGCCCTGTATTCATGGAGCGGTACAACCTCAAAACAAACCAGCCCTATACATACAACACAAGCATTGACGCCGGCATCAGAAACGAGTTTGCGACGGCCGCTTACAGGTACATTGTAAAGGTATAAGAATCCCAAGTTCTGAGACATTGCAGGGAGTATTGAAAGGCTGCGCAAGAGGCAGAGCATCGGATCAGAGTCCCATTCGGGAGGTTTTCCAGTTCGACCCTGACAGACAGAGACACAGAGATACACATACAGACAAACAGATAGGCAGACAGATAATGGTAATATAATACTTTCTCCCCATCAATTTGCCTGTTAGAATGACGGATAAAGAGAGAGAGAGAGATAGAGAGATAGAGAGGGAGAGGGAGAAGAGAGAGAAAGAGAAACGGGGAGATAGGCCGACTGATAGACAGACAAACAGAGACAGGGAGACAGAAGGAAAACAAATTGAGACAGAGTGTCATTGAAAGAGTGAGAGGTGTATTATTTAAAATGACATAGCCTCCCCCCCCCCTTTTTTTTTCCAGGTTCGGCCACTCCCTAATACCAGAAGATATCACAGTGAACAACGAGGCACTTATGTTCAAGGTGAGAAGTCCCGCTGGCTACTGCGCTGCATGCCACTGCTTAGGTTCCCTGAAGATTTTCTTTCCAAAGAACAAAGGAAGCATGACAGTGCTGGGACTCTCGAGCCCACTCTAGCCACACCGGTTTATTTCTATGGTTGTTTTCTTTTTGGGACGGTGCCAGTATAACGTGATTGAACAGTTCCAGATATCCCTTGCCATGCAGAATATTTATTGAGACCTTGAAACTAGGGAACATTTTCGTTTGTTTTTTTTTTTTACCAAAGATTCTTCTTTTACCTCAAAAAATTCTTTACGGAAAAGACAGTGCCGGCTGAGAATCAAACTTCGGGCTACCTGCTCTGGAGATCAAAGTCTTCTTTTTTTAATTGAAATTTGATTTATTTGCTTTCATTGAGATATTATTTTTTTTTGTATAGCTGAAATCTTTGAAAGAACTTAAAAGATTGGATGCCTAGTAGAAGGTGCGGGTTCGGTACAATGCCATGTCATGAGTCTGAAATTTTCTTTGTATATTTGTCTTATCTGTTGGTCTCAAGCTAGATCTAGGTTCGTATCTTTCCCTTATGATCTAGATCTACGTTCATCTATTACCTCTGTTACTCGCATCCTATATAGTTGTCTAACTGCCTCATGATGTATTATTTGTTCAGGCTTACATGCATCCTTGCGGACTCTTTAGAAAAGCTAGCATGTTTACGTGGTGTAAAAACACTTGCACCGGTCTTTCCCTGGAAAGAAAAAGGTGCAGGTCAATATCCTGTCCATGTCATCTGTCTGCATTTTTCTTTGCCTCATTGTCTTATCTGTTGGTCTCAAGCTAGATCTAGGGTTGTGACTGATCCTTCCAACTTATTTTTTTTCTTAGTATACCATATTATATTATCTTTCTCTTTGTCACCTATTTAAAAACAAATCAGCGCCTTTATTTCTTTTAAATTCATTATTATACAGTTACTAGTCAAACAGACACATTTATATGCTTAACTAAAAATATATCTCTGAGATGGTGCCATCCTGCAAGCCCAGTGATATTTTACAAAACCTGTTGCTGAAAACCAAACAAAAAACAAAAACAAAAATGTTAACCTTTGCGCCCTGGGGCCTGATATGCCAGAACGTGCTCTTTATAAAGATTGCATTTCCCCTTCCACCCAATTTAAACAACTAAACGATACTTTCTTTCTCCCCCCTCCCCTTGCCCACTGGTCCTTCAGAACCTCTTCTTAAAACCATCAACCGTTTTGGAGTCCATGGGCGGACTTGCAGAATCGCTAGCGCGTGAGCCTTCCATGGCAATGGACCGGCAGTTCGCACACAGCGTGACACAGCATCTTTTCCAAGAGGAGGAAAGACAGGGATCCGATCTCGTAGCCCTCAACATCCAGGTAGGGGAGTTGCTTGGTTGGTTCATTGGCTCGTTGGTTTGGGGAGTTCTGACTAGTGGAGATTTCATTGCCTATAACCATTTACCGCTGATTAAGGGTTTTTTGTGTGTGACTATTTTAAACTACCCTGAATCTGGGGTTTAAGTTTAGAGTAACATCATACTAACTATTCTAGACTAAATAATTACGGCCAAGTTTGACTTTTAAGCTAAAAATAATTGATCGATTAATTTATTGGTGTTTTTTGTCTGGTTGGTTGCTTGGTTGATTAGATGGCTGGCCGATTGGTTTCTTAGCTTTGTACCGTCAAGAATTAAGTTATACCTTGGACAGATCCCGAGACTATCGTCAGAAAATGTGTGTGTGCTGTCACACAGCACCAGTGCAGGAATACCAAGATTTCTATCTCAGCCGATCACATTATCCTGGCACGAACCCAAACAATTATGGCAAATAAAAATATTATGAAAAGTTATAATTCAATAATAAGTTAACGTACACATTTGATTTCCTAAAAAAAGGGTATAGCGCGTTACAATACCAAAATACAAAACACAATACAGACGCATTCTTAGTTATTTACTCTAAATTGAAAAGTGTTCTTTATAATTGTAGAGAACATATGAGTTTTTAAATGAATCTTCAAAGGAACTAGTAGTGGAACATTTTGATTGTTGACAGAAAACCTATCTCATAAATCTGGCCCATCAAAATAGAATGATCATTCGTTTACAGTAACGGTTTATACGAGACTTACTTTTAATTTAGGTGTTATCAACAATTCTTGTTTTAATTTGACAAACGAAGAGGTTTGATTTGGAAAATTAATGATTTGTGAGAGATAACATAAAAATGATTCACCATAAAAGCGTTGGAAGGTCAGTACTGAGATTTCAAACTCATTATGAAATGTGAAGGGCAGCCAAAGCAGTTCCGTTAGTGTAGTATTTTGAGGAATTGGTGTTCTTGCGGCATGGCTCTGAATTTGTGTTTTTCGATCAATGGCTTTATGAAAACTTTTTTTAATACTTTCAGACATAAAACTTTCTGGGGGAACTATTTATGAAGTTTCGAATGAATGGTAGTAAAATATCAATACGTTTGAACGAATGACAAAAAGTGGGGATGCAAAAAATGAATTACTGTCAAAAACGTTTTGGGCGATTTCATAATAATTTCCTTTAAATCCTCACTGTGTCACTAGAATTACCTCTTCAAATTTGAATACACCTTGCCTAAGTATGCCCCCCCCCCCCAGATTGATCAGAAGTAGAAGCGAAAGTATTTTGGATTTTTAATTTTTTCTTGAAAGAAACTATTCAAAACAGATTTAATATTGTTCTTACCCAATGGGCAATTTGGAATTGATACAATCGTTTTCGAGAGGATTTGGTTATTTTCTAATAGAGGTAATTCTCTTTAACTTTGATACAGCACAGTTAAAATGTCAGGAGTTATATTTCGAGGCTCCTGGTATATTTGTTAACCTTTCTATATGAAAGCCTCCTTCCGTCGTATTATCTGTGACACCGGTAGCATGTCATACCGCGGTGGTGCTGTTCCCTGTAGGCGGGGTTCACCACCGTATTCTTCAAACCAGATTTCTGTTTGATTCTAAGTTGAGCTCAAGAACCTCTTAGGTCTAATACCCTCAAGATTGAACATTTAGAGAAAATATTTCAAGTTCTTTGATTTATCACCGTTTTTTCTCCAGATAGGAATAACAGTCCGCACTTTGTACGTAATTACATTAATTAGTTTTAGTTTCTATGTGTTCATTACTATCTTAATGAATATAAGTTGTCATGATCACGTCAGTTATCCTTTGTATTCTTTGACCAGATCTCCTCAAATGTTTTAGTCTATGATAGAAATGTGGCCCAGTACACTTGTCATGTCCAGGTCTTTACGTACATTCGTTTTCCAGTTTTAACATGAATAAATAAATTCATAAATTCAGGAACATAAACAAACAATTTACAATTATATCGTAGGTAAAATGGGGTGTAGTTTGCTCAATACACTTCCCAAATCACATAATTGAAAAATCATATCTCATCATCTATCTCTATATCTATATGTCTATCTATCTATCTATTTATCTATCTATCTATCTATCTATCTATCTATCTATCTATCTATCTATCTATCTATCTATCTATCTATCTATCTATCTATCTATCTATCTATCTATCTATCTATCTATCTATCTATCTATCTATCTATCTATCTATCTATCTATCTATCTATCTATCTATCTATCTATCTTTCTATCTATCTATCTCTTTTAGTGAAGACGTGCTCTCCAAATTAGCTGCCGATCGCTGAATTCTGCACGATTTGGATACAGTCAGGAGTACACAGATTATAAAAAAAATGGACACTACCACAATAAAACGCGTTTTAAATGTATCAACGTATTGCTCCAAGACTGTTTTAATGGAGAGACAGCTAAGTTTCCACTGCATATTAAAATTAGAATTCAATGCTTGAAATTTTGATGAGGACTTCTAAAAATGCTAAGATACACAAACAAGCCTACAAGTGCTTCAAATTGAATAAAAATAAAATCATATTTATAGTAACTGGTATAAAACATAATTAGGTTATGTTAAAGTGGATTTGGCTATGTCTGGATGTTTGAATGTGTTGGAAACGAAACTTCTTTCTGTGGTGGTTTTAAAATAAGACTGTGCGACGTGTTTAAACAAACTTTGTCTGCCAAGTTATCAATTATTTATTTTAATCCTGGATATGTACTAATTACATATCTGTTGATTTGTTACCAAGAAACTTAAAAACTGCTTTAACTAGATTTCGGGTTTTTGTATCAGACATAAATTGGTTGTAAAAAAAAATTGGTTGTAAAAAAAAATCAAACAGACATAAATTGGTTGTAAAAAAAAATCAAGTAGGATATTATTTTCTTCATATAAATCCTGGATCTGTTACAAACAAACTTAAGCTGCTTTTGGACTTGATGTATGAGACATAAATTGGTATAAATTTAAACATAAAAAATACTGCATTGCAAAATAATGTGCCCAACATGTTGCACTATAAAAGAAGATTAATACCATGCACTAATGATTCGTAAAGCATACGAGAAGCTTCAGACCACGCACATCCCTCCCACATACCTTTCTATTCGAAATAGAAGTTGATTTACTGTGGTTATATCAAACGGCAATCTTTACAAAGTATTGTCATTTATTTACACTATGTGCCGAAACTAAGAAAATCTTAGGCAAAAGGGAAACTTCCAACGCACTAGGCACTGGTGTCGCACATGTACTTTTTGGACTATGTATGCCAGTCTATTGTATGACGGAGCTTGTATATCTCATTTCGTTATTATTTTGATAAAACAAATTATTTTGGATAAGTTGCCATCTCCCTGAATTGTACATGTTCATCGTAGATTTGAAAGCGAGGACTGAGAGAGCTAAATCGAACGTGATGTCATCAATCTATTATCTTCTATTATCTTGGACATTGTGAAACCTTAATTCTTGTCATGTTTGTACAGAGGGAGAAGCACAACTAACCAATACACATCAATCAATCAATAAATCAATCTCTTCCCCTCTCACACATCATTCACTCATCCCTGCCCTAACCCCCCCCCCTTTTCCACACACACACACATTTGTGTCTCACAGCGCGGACGGGACCACGGACTTCAGCCTCTGAACGCTTATCGCAAGATCTGCTCAGGTAACCCTTTTACGAGTCTGGCTCAGCTCTTCCCAAGGGACACAACAGCCCAGGCGACCTACGAGTGAGTATGGGATAGGCACAGAGGAAAATGAAGGAGGAGGCGGGACGAGAAAAATCGAGCGGGGACAGAGAGGAGTATTTGAGGAAAATACAACACTTTTTCTGATCTGTTTCGGCGTTCTTTGCTTTATTTCTCATGATCTGCCCCAATCGCTGATCCTATTTAATCCGTATTAATAACTCTAATTCCGTAGTGCTGCTTAATGTTCATAAGGGCTCACCTGGAAAGAATGTGCTCTTCACACATGCGTCACTTTTAGGTGTGACTTCTCGCAGCAGATCCACGGATTGTTGAGTTATGTGTTTTATGATTTGTTCTTTTGTTTTATATCACGTGTGTATATTTATGAGAGGAGATTATTGAGAGGGGTTTTTAACATCAGACCTAGCGTTTTCCGTTACACCCACATAGTGTATTATAGGATGTCTCTATTCAGAGTTATCTGAAGACGCCGCGGTCGGTGGAACTCAACCAGTATAGTAATACGTTAAGCCCTAAGCTAGTGACACTCTGTGCATTAACTACTGGACATCTACACAGAACATTACATGCCATGGACATTGCTCATATGCACATTACACAGTATAAAATCATGTTCTTTATTGATTACTACTGAAGACTACGTCGCCAAAATCGTCTACATCTGTCTTAACCCTCAATGTCTATCATAAAAACACACGCTTGTGCGATTTCACTTGCCGTAAACATTACTCGAAACTACAAGACAACAACGGTCTTTTGAAAAACTGTTTTGCATAGTAGCTTATTCTCTTCTCAGGAAAACTGGGGAGATACAACTCTTCTCCGGCCAATTTTCGGGGGGGGGGGGGGGGGCGCGGTGGTCCAGGGGTAGAACATCGGCTTCCGACGCAAGGCCCCGAGTTCGAATCCTGGCTGGTGCGTTCCCTACTGGTTGGGTCGGTGTCAGTATAATGTGACCGCCTGATACAGGATTCATGGTATCCCCGCCCTGTCTCGTGTGTGGCAGCATATAAAATTGTCAGACGTCCGTATTGGGGCCCGTCCATAATATAACCTGTATAGTGCTGCTGTTGGACGTTAACCCAACCCAACCCAACCCAACCCAACCCAACTCAGGAAAACTGGGGCCCGATACAAAGATTTTTAAACCACACAGCACAAGAGCTGCATCATCTTTTGCTGTATGGATATTTCCAACGGGTCGGTCCAGAGATAGGACGTTTTCAATGTTTTATAAAAAAAAAAAAGTCCATCCACAGAGATGAGGCTAGTGCTAAGTTTGCTGCTAGTGCTCTTAATGAACTTGAAACTTGTCTCACTTTTAAAGTTCCAGGTAGGCCCTCTGAATATTACACATTGACATAACTACAATTATTATACTTCACCAATTACAAGATACGTTACCAGACATATAAACAAAGTTAAAAAGCTTCATATCTTCTGTGTTCTTTTTTAAGTCGGTTTCGTTGTAAAGATTACTACTATCTGTTTTCAGAGACAATGTATCTATTTTTAGTGTTCTTTCTGGCTCTCAAAAAACAGCTTCAACTAATTTGAAACTTACTGTTGTCCTTAGATTTTTTCTGAAGTGGTTACAAATGGTAACATTTTCCATCTAAATGTCCATGAATACTGCCCGCAAATGCTTTATTTGGCCGACTGTGATTGTAATTTTGTACAACTTTTAAAAGGTCAATCGGAAGAAAAATGTCATTAAGGTTGGGTACCTTGGGTTTCAAGGCTCTGTATTTACATCTTTTCAGGTTACCGACTGAGCAGTGTAAATGGTTGAAAGTGATCTTTTAGCAGGTTATACGTCGTCTTCCATATACTACTTTCTTTCTGAGTCCTACTACACCCATGAAGTAATAATGTATTCTTGAATATGTTTAACGCCCTTACTGAGCAAAGATATACACATGAGTGTAATCCGATTCAACAAGTTCACGTGCGAGGCTCTGTCCACGTTAAAAAATATCTAGATCCATCAGCGAGGGTTTGTTGGGGTTTAAAATACAAACCCAGTCCATCTACATCGCCTTAAAATTAATTGATCTAAAAGCTAATACAAGTATCCTGTATATTACTTTGGAATGCGAGGGAGTATTAAATATTCATTAAAGTTTTACAAAATGTATCAAAGAGGGTAGAAATTGAAAGAAAAGTAACACCTTTGTGAAATATTTTAAAGGTTTTGGCAAGCGTTAAAGTTCACGATGATGATTTTAAGTTACGAGATATATATTTTTTGTGAAAAATACCACCTGATCGTTTCTCGCTTGTTCTTAATGAACCTGGGTTTCAGAACCGTGTAATCAAAATACTAAATCATTGGTGTTTTTTTCAAAGTTTTCCTTTCCCCACAATCCCCAAGAATATCGTGGTGTCTCATCAAGCACCTTACACTGTTATAGAGACTTTGTTTTAGTGCCTTTTATAAGTGTGCTTGCTCCATAGTAAACTTCAATATTTGTGTTCTTTATTCGAGTCATTTTGTTTAAGGGGTATTATCTAAAATCTTTGTCCACTCTGACCCTAGAAGCGAGCTATATGGTAATCTATAATGATTGTCTGTCGTTAGAGAGTAAGGCCCTTACTCTGTGACTTCATTATAAAATTTCTCTTAATTTCTTACAAGTTTACTTTTTTTTTCAATGAATGATCTTTATAAAATTAATGTGATACACTATAACCCACCACAATCTATCCCCAGTACTTTATTTCAAATAACTGTTCATAAGAATATTCATCATAAGCACGTTTTACTGTAACCTCGCCCCTCTAATAATCCCCCCCCCCTCCCCTCCGGCCCCACAGAGATATCGACGACGTGGACCTGTTCACGGGTGGCGTGGCGGAAGATGCTGTGGACGAGGGGCTGGTGGGCCAGACGTTTGCGTGCCTGCTGGCCACACAATTCAGTTTCCTCAGGCACGGAGATCGCTTCTTTTACCTCAACAGGGACAGGCCCAACAGGTTTAACCGAGGTACGCTGCGGTGCTGTTGATTTATTTTTTTTTTAGTGGGGGGTGTGACTGGTGGGAGTTGGGGTTAGCAGTCAGGTAAGAGGAGTCTTCACTTTTGATGTCAATGTTGGCTGCGGTAAGGTCGTGGTGGTTGGATAAATCAATTTATTTACCCCATTTCGCCCACAACTCAGTGTTAGTGTAGTGGAGTATAGCGAACTTGTACCTGTGTGGTAGCACAGGCGTTTGATGTAGCTGAGCTACTCAAATTAGACGTTAAGAAACCTACCAACCAACCCACATAGCAACCAACTCACCAACCATCGATAGGTTGTTGTTTTCTTGACAATGTGTTTTAATTTTTTAGCTAAACATCACAATTAATTGATATCACCGTACTTAGCCGTCAAAGGTTTACTGTTACAGTACTAAAAAAATTGTATTGAATTGGCGTAACCCTGTTACATATGTAAAACATGTCCAAGTCGAATGTCCTTTCACGGGCTACATGAAAATTCATCTTGTTTTTTTTTAAATTTCAAATGCCTTTGTCCCTGGACCAGAACAAATGGAGGAAATTCGACAGGTTACCTTGGGCAAAATCATCTGCGACAATACGGAGAACGACCGGATACAGAGTGACGTCTTCCTGCCAGCCAAAGTTGGGTGAGCAAAAGTGGACATTGTTGTTTTGGTTGTTGTTGGTATGTTACTGTTGCTGTTGCTGTTGTTGTTGTATTCATACTGTTCTTGTTTTACTGCTGCTGCTGTGACAATATGGAAAACGAGGGAATACAGCTAAATAATGTCTTCTTGCCAGTCCGTGTTGTTGTTGTCGTTGTTGTAGATGGTGGTGGTGGTGATTGTTGTGGTATTGGTGTTGAAAAAGGCAATGCCTTCTAACTGGTTGCTGATGAGTGACGGTTTGATTTTGTCAATTTTTGCTGTTGAGGCTGTTGGTTTTTATTAAGTTGATGTTGGTGGGGATGTTTTGTTTTTGTTGTTTTGAGTGATGTGAAAAAAATTATGATAGCTTAGATTAGTATCTTATTATAGATTTGTGAACTGGTGAAATTATTATCGTCTTCTCCGCCATAACTACTCAAGGTACAAACTTGAAATTTAGATATATTGGTACCTTGGAATTTTCTGAATGCTTTAGGCTGGTTCGTTTTTTTTTTCACGATGACGCATAAAGAATTAATTAGATTTTAGGAATTGAAATTGATTCGTCGATCAAGCAGCCATTACTGATTTTTTATTTCAGTTAGCTAATCGTTAGTGAAAGCGGGCTAGGTTAAAAAAAGGTGCGGAGCTCTATTTCAATAGTTGAAATTTCTTTATAATACTGAATTCTAGATCTATCGAATGGGGATCTTTCGGGGTTTAAAAACACTCGAGCGCAGTTTAAATTCTATCTGGATCTACCTCGACTATCATAGAAAAGAGGATAACCATGGATCTAAAAGCTAAATCAAATAACTAGATCCAGACTTCTACTACTCATAGATCTACACATTATTTTTTTTATTCTTGCCATTCAACATGTTTACGTGCGGGGCTTTGCTCGGGTTATACTACTGAATTCTAGATCTATCGAATCGGGACCTTTTGGGGTTTAAAAACATTCGAACCCAATTTAAATTCTATTTGGACCTACGTCGACTATCATCGAAATAGGGGTTAAAATGGATCTAAAAGAAATTTTATCTACAAAGAAATCCTGTAAATATCCTAGCGTGAGTTATCAAGACTATTGATATGCCCTTTTAAGTTGTGCCTCCATTTGTATCACATTTAATTTGTTTAACTTTTTTGGCAAAAACTTCTATCTCTACAACTATGTCTTACCATTTTAGTTGTGCACAGTGTCCCAAAATCCAAGCTTTATCTCTATTAGTAATAAGTATAACCTTTAAAAACGTTTTATATCCGTACTGTGTCCCAAAACCTGAGCGAAGCCGGGCGTCCCAGCTAGTGTATGAATAACTAATGTATGTTTTTTGACTATTTAAACTTCGATTATGTTTGCTTTCTTTGAGTTTCGTTAAGTTGAGGTTGGTGATCGTTTTTATCTAGATGTTTATTATAATGCCTATTCATCCCCCTATTTCAATATTTTTGTATTTGAATAAATTTTATTCTCTGCATTGATGCAGGGGTTTTGTTTTGTGAATATGTATTCATTCAGCTGTTCTTATTTCGTTTACCTGCGATAATCTAGTTGTTTCAGTTTACATGTCTGTATTCATTCACAGGAATGAGAGAAAGGAATGCTCAAACCTGCCCTCTCTTGACCTGAGGAAATGGGGCGGTGGAGGCGGAGGTAGAGACGGTGGTGGTGGAGACGGTGGACCTCGCAGAGGGTAGCCAATTCAAACCTCACTTTCCATAGGAGCATGTTGCCAATCGCAATATTGGGAAATAAAGCTTTACACAAATCAGAATCCATAAAAATATTCAATAAACCTCTCCTCATGCCAGTAGTTCAAAACAAGTAAATAAAAAAATATTTTTTTCTGTGAATTTGAAGGTGTTTAAGTCTTGTGCGCATATCTTAAAGGTTCTAATAGTGTGATTGATAGATAGATTGGTTGGTGGGTTCAATTGTTTCTGAACGTCGATGTCAGCAGCGATTTCTTGGACATGTTTCAAGACTGACGTCTGACAATTTTTGCTGCCCCACAAAAACAGAACGGGAATACCTGGACTTCTGTCTCAGCAACCCAGTCAGTAAATATTCCGTGATTTAACTTTCTCATCAATGATGTGATTGAGCGGAAAATCTTCTACTTAAATCAGGCCGAGAGAGCACAGCCCCGCCTCTCAACTTGGGAGACGAACAATACCTAAAAAAGGGAAAAAATAGAAAAAGAGATAGATAGATAGATAGATAGATAGATAGATAGATAGAATAAGAGAGAGAGAGAGAGAGAGAGAGAGAGAGAGAGCGAGAGAGAGAGAGAGAGACAGAGAGAGAAAGAGAGAGAGAGAGAGAGGGTGAGAGATACTTACGCTAGTTGTGAAAATCCAGAACTGAGCTTAACAATCTTTAGCAATCGCGAAAAGGCAAACGTGGATTCAGCAAGCGCTTGTGTTTTCCTACTCTGTTCTTTCAACATCAATTTTTATGGACACAGAAGATACCGTAGTTTAATTTTGTTTAAGTCGTGGATTATTCTTATATGTTTATATAACTATGTACATTCCATCCCAACTAATTAAATGAGACTAGTGCCAGTCTAATGTAACTGGCTTAGGCAAGAGCCATGCTATCCCCGTACTGTCTCTGAGTGGCAACATGCACAATTGTTAAGTAACCAACGAAACAAAGTGATGGCTTTCAGTTATCGAATATATTTCAATGAGTATTTACATTTAATCCAAGATCATCTTTCCTTTGAAAATGATTATACAGGAACACATTTTTTGATGATCATTAACAATACCCTCAGCAAAATGTTAAGGTTGGTTTGATGAATGTCTAAAGTAAGCAGCTAGGCTATAAAGTGGAGGGGTCACGAGGACGGGACACCTGAGATCATATCATACCGGCACCAAATCAATAAGGAACATCGTGGCCGCCAGAACGGGAAACGAACCCTGGAAATAATTTTCATCAGCAATTTCTTTAAATTTAATGATCTAACATTATAAAGAAAAGCACAATTATTCTTACTTTTGAGAAAGTGACAGCTTTTTTATACTTTAATTTCTTTTGTATATTGACCCAAAAATATTTAGATAATTATTTGTTAAGATGAGAGATTATGAGTTGTTGAAAGTTCACAGCACGGATCTACCATTGTACGCCGAGGCGATCTGTCAAAACTGTGGTCAGGCTGAAGTTTATAAAGAGGAAAGAATTATTCGAATGCAAAATTTGTCTTTTTTATTTGATTCCACAATTCTTCCTCGACAAGCCCACCCGAGAAAGATGGTACAAATTTGCGTCTGAGTAATCTTGTCTACAAAAAAGTGTGTGTGTGTGGGGGGGGGGGAGCAACAGCAATAGCAACAACAACAAAAAAACAACAACTTGCGACTGGCAAAACTAAAATATCTGTGGGGGTCTCCAAGATGTACTTCCAATTAATTTTTCGTAGACTTTCAGATTGGAGATAAAAATGTGGGTGCGTACTAAATGACATTTTAATTCTTAAAAATGAGAATGAACAAAAAAAACACAACTAAAATACAACCAAATAAGTTTTAAAATGGAGGATTGGTTATCTACAAAATAAGAAAACAAGACTCGAAACGAGAGTTTCCCTAAAAAGCTACCATTATTAGCCGCGTTTAACAAACATAACTAAAAATTGATGCTAAGCTATAACTGTTAGTTATATTTATATACATAGTCCATAATGAGTGATTTCAGGGTTTCAAAACAGGCATTATGATTCCAGTTGGTTATTCTTGCACTCTGTTGGGCATTAAGTTTAGCTCCGCTCACATGGGGAAATGATACTGACAGTGTGTGGCAGTAGTGTGATCCTTGTGATAAAAGCTTATTTTCAAGCCTTTTTTTTAAAACTAATTTGCCTGATTTTATACAAACTGATAGCTGCCTGGTTAGCAGCGCTGGTCTTGAGTATTATTGAGAGCAAGTTCACATACAAGAACCCCGAGGCCGAAGAGCTTTAATAATCGATTTGATGTTGCCAGTTAAGGTTCAACTGGTTTCCATAGTACCATGTATCATCTAGGGTAGTAAGTACAATGGTGATATAGGTAGTTTTAACTATTAAAGACTGCATATGGTCCTGGGTCTCAGGGGAGTGAATGCAAAGAGAAGGTAGATTTAAACGCAAGACTATGGAGAATATATTTATGGTTAGTCGAGCGTCTATATAATATATAGCTGAATACTCGAGTTCACGACTCGATCGCTAATTTCAAACGTCGACTTAGAGGCTAGAATCGTGTTATCATTCATAATGCATATTTCTATGACTGTCTAAAGATGCATGTACCTGCTAAGCAGCTTAGATCTTCAGCTGATTAAACCATGCTTGTTGTACCAAAAAGGAAATTATAAATCAACAGGACTATCTCAGTTCCAAAGCATGGAACAACCTTCCCATAAACACAAGTGAGGCACCTTCCAAAGAAATTTTAAAAGCATGCTAAAGTTCTACTTTTTGGATGATTGAAATTTAACCTGTGAATGTTGTAAATACCTCTAACGATTCCTTGTGACGTTTGAATGTAATATGGTATTGTGTCAACATTATATGGTTATTTTTCTTTTGTAATTTTGATATTGGAAATTGTTAAGCGCATTAAGCATTATAGTTCAATGAAGGTCTAACTTTATAGCACCGCTGCAGTTATTTTTTCCTATTGCGTTGCAAGGTAATCATGTTGATTACTGCTAATAAAAATTGTTTAATCCGTCGATCTGGAATTAGTTCGGCATAGAATCGCCTCGGTACTTAATAAGAGGGCAGTTCGGTGGTTACCTTAGCCCCCCCCCCCCGCCCCCTCCAAAAAGCAAAACACTAGTTTGTGCGTACAAAGGATAAAAGGGATTTATTCAAATCGTAAACAAATTAAACAGTAACGACATTCCAGTGAATTTTTGGCACATTCAAAACTTTCCTGACTGTGTGCACAATATATTAGGTAATAAATTGAAAATTCATTAAGTATACATTTCAAAGCAATCGGAAGATATTTTGGACCTTATTACAAAGAGTGTGCCTACTTCGGTGATTTTTCCTGTCATATTGGAAGCCTGGTTGCAGCCGATTCCTGTGCCGTCAGTTGGAACCTCACAAAGCGTTCTCAATTATCTGCTATTTTTATTTAAGGCCTATTCCAAAGAATTACTGACAGTAATTTTGTCAACACTGTGTGCCCCTAAACACGTCATAAGCCACAGTCAGAAGAGCTGAACATGAGTTAAAATTACACTTAATGAATCTTTTTTCGATCGTTTCCTTGCTCTATAAAAACTATAGGAATCGAGCCAATTATCTAGATTTTCAATGATTTATCATTTTTGGTACATATCTGTATCTATTTATCTAACTCAGTGTGTCTGTCTTTCTTCATGTCTGTCTGTCTGTCTGTCTGTCTGTCTGCCTATCTGTCTGTCTGTCTGTGTGTCTGTCTGTCTGTCTGTCTGTCTGTCTGTCTGTCTGTCTGTATGTCTGTCTGTCTGTCTGTCTGCCTGTCTTCCAGTCTGTCTGTCTCCCTGTTTGCCAACCTCTCTCTCTATCTCTCTTTCTCTATCTCAACCTTTCTCTTTCTTTTTCTCTCCTTCTATTTCTAGTCTCTCTCTCTCTCTCTCTCTCTCTCTCTCTCTCTCTCTCCTCTTTTCTTCTCCTACTATCTTTATTTATATCTGTCCCTCTCTTTCATACATTTAATATCACACACAAACCAAGTATCCACTACTGTTTATTAATCTAACGACGTCAGTAAAAACAATCAAAGTACAGCCATGTTTACGCATATTAAATTTTAGGAAAAATATAAGGGGCTGTAGGACTGTTATAAGATGTGATGCGGATGTTGCAAACCTTTCGCTGTCTATGTTTCTTTCGATATGACTCTATTTACCTGCTTGTCTGTATGTATATTTGCCTCTCTTGGTGGCTCCCTTTTTTCACTCTCTCTGTCTGTCTGTCACCCGTACACAATATAGCCTATATAGTGCTGCTGTTGGACGTTAAACCAACCCAACCAACCAACCAACTCTATCTCTCTCTCTCTCTCTCTCTCACTCTCTCTCTCTCTCTGTGCCGCTTTTCTTGTTTCTCCCTGTCTGCCTCTCTCTATCCATATGTCTCTTTTTGCCTCCCGCACATCCATTAGAATATAAACGACACCAAATTTAATGGTATGTATTAATTGTTTAATACACTTGACAACATCTAATAACAATAAAAGAACAATCATTTTACAATGTTTCTGTCTGTGAAATTAACTACATGTAAAAAGCAACACGATGTATATATACAACAAAGGATGAAAGTTTACAAGTTAGTATTTATCAATAATAAACGAAAAACGTGTTTATGGTAAACATTTAATAAAAGAGAGAAAGATATAGAAAAGACAGAGAGAGAGAGAGAGAGAGAGAGAGAGAGAGAGAGAGGGAGGAGATAGAGAGAGGGGTACAGAGAGAAAGTGACAGAGGGAGACAAAAGGAGAGAGAGAGAGAGAGACAAACGAAAGAGAGAGATTGCTGTGTAGATGAACATCGATACATATCAGATAAGAGAGAAAGATAGACGTGTGGTCTATAGAGAGAGGGAGAGAGAAAGCGTATACATGTTAACATCAGATGGTAAATATTTCCCTGAAGTAAAGAAAAAAACTGCAATAGCCAATTGCACATTTAATTAAATTGGCACAATTCTCAAGAACAGTTATTTCGGATTAGGAATAAAACTAAGGGAACTCAAAATATATGTTTGGTCACCCCATTTGTATGGTTGCGAAAGTTGGACAATAGCAGGTGATGTTTAGGAAAAGACTTGAAGCAACAGAATGTGATTCATTAGAAGAATACTAAGAATATCATGGAACTAGTTGAGAACCCACGAAATTCGAGGGTATTGTGGAGTGGGAAAAGCTGGAGGATTCCAGATGAACTTGAACTGTGCTAATATTCAAAATTATGTCTCTTCAGTATCCATACATTTAGAAAGAGATACAATGCACCTGGCTGTGAGAAACCCTTGAAGGAAAGCATTGTCAACACTTGCCTTGTTTTCTCGTTTTTTGCCTTTGATTCCTATTTCTAAGAATTTTTCTTTACTTTGTTTGGAAAATGTTCTGTCATAAGAAATATCTCTATAACTGAAAGATTATGCCCATGTAAATTAAGGTATGGCACTTGTCTAATGTATCGCATATTATTTCAATCCTTCCGCTAAAAAAGCTTTATCAATTGCATTATAAACATTCGTGGGTATTGTAATATCGAAAATGCTAGAGGATTACACTGTAAATGAAAAGTGTGCTAAAATAAAACTTAAAATTATGTTTCTTCAAAGTATAGACTATACTTTTACACAGTAGGGGATTGCAAGGAAATGAATATATTTTTCATAAATTGAGACCCCGTTCTTTGAATGGAAAAATCATTAAATACAATCATAATTAATGAGCATGACTACATTGAGAGTCATTCGGGATTGGGCGCGAAAATGAGCATTATATTCCCAAAAATAATGAGAATGTCTATTTAGATCTAGATCTACATCCAGATAGACCTAGGCCTAGTAGGTTATATCCTTGCCAATCTAATGGTTGACTATGTCGGAAAAGCCTTAAAAATAAATACAGAATTTAAAACGTTCAAATTCGATAAAAATTTCCATTTACGTTACAATTCATGTATAATATTACATTTTTTTACTTTTTACTGTTGAACACACCTCTTTTTTTCATAACTATTCAATAGATTTCCGGCCGGTAGTTGCGTTGAAAATCAGATGGATTTATAATTATGGTTGATAACATTGATTCATTAAAAATTGATTAGGCGTTGATATTATTAGTTTTATGACTCTAAAAATTCTCTGGCGCATTTGTAATTTTACTGTAAAATTTGGAATGTTAGGGTGGAGCAGTTTGGATTTGATCCAAGGCTTCCAAAAAGATTATATTTTTGGACGCCTTGATTTGATCGTATGTCTAAGTTTGAGACGAAGACAAATAGATGATACGAGATAAAACGAAAATGTGCTAATTGGTGCTAGAACCTTTTATAAGAACCGTGAAAAAGACAATGGAATTTGCAGTCCATTTTAAATCGACGCAAAAGTATAGAACCTTTAGCCATAACGGGAAAAATGAATGAATGAACGAATTTAGTTAATGAACGAAGTAATTCATGAATTAATGAATTAATGAAAATAGAACGTTACGGGTGACAAGGATGGGGATGGAAAAAGGAGGGTTGGGATGGGTAGAAGAGTTTGCGAATGGGAATCGGAGAAGAAAAATGGGGGTGATAGGAGGAAGATTGGAGGAGGATCCAGGAGGATGGAAATAATAGGAGAAGGAGGGTGGGAATGGGAGAAGAAGGATGGGGGTAAGAGAATGGAGGATGGGTATAAACTAGGAGAGAGTGGATAGAAGGAGGAGGTTGGGGACAGAAGGGGGAGGATAGGGATAATAGAAGAAGAATGGGGATAAAACGCGGAGGGTGGGGATAAGAAGAGGAGGATGTTGGCAAGAGGAGATTAAGGAGGAAGATAGGGATACTAGAAGGAAAATGGGGGCGGTAAAGAAGGGGAGAAAATGAAAATATATTGAGATGAAGTGGACGGAGGAGAGGAGTGAGCATTTATTTTGATTATGAGGTAGTGGAGGAGGAAGAGAACAAGTAAGAGATGGAGGAAGAAGAACTGGGCGAGGATAATTTGGAGGAGGGGTACGACAATGAGGATGATTTCGTGTGTTTCTTCGAGTCAACTTTGATTATTCTGATTTTTTCAAAACGTTTTCTTGCGAAACGACATCAATACATGTACATGGATCGGGATGAGAATCTATCTCAGAATTAGATAAACATGCATAAACATGATTGTTTTGGAAACCTTTATGCCTTTTTCCCACATCCCATATGACGAAGCGTGTTAGAATAGAGGAAAAACCTGCTACAAATTTTTGAACATGTTTTGGCTGTATTGGCCCATAGCATCCCAACGTTATATTTTCCCCATTTTGCCAAAGTTCTCTTCTGACTCCATCACTCACTTAAACGGCTGCTGATGGGCGTGCATGCTAGGGACAGATTACTATCCAAACCACTCATAGAATTGCCCATTTTCCCTTCTCCAAAGCCCCCACATACTCCGTCTTCGCCTCTCCCTTTCCGCTCGTTCTTTCCGCCGAACTCACCATCTCCACGGCAGAATATCAAGTGAAAGGTCTGCTTGAACTTGGAGCTTCCGAAGTAGTAGACGAACGTGTTGACGCTTGCGCTCAGCGATGACGCGAGGTACACGACAGCGAAGACAGTCAAATGCACGTTGTGGTAGACGCCATTGATCTTGAACTCCGGGAACGCTCTCCGGCAAGACATTCCTACCACCATGGGGGTGTTGCAGATGATGAAGATAGTGGAAATGATTGTCACCATTCTCACGACCCGCTTGTCACGCTGGTTCATCTTCCGCCAGCTGGAAGTGCTGCCGTTGTTGATGCCAGATCCGAGTTTAGTGACAGAAGCGGAAAACCCGAAGGTTGCTACTTCTGCCTTGGTCTAAAAGATGAAGGGGTAGTTAGAATACGGTTTAGAGATGATTATATTTATTTCCATACCAGCATGGAAGTGCTTGTCAGGCCAAATCTTATTCCTTGTGTCAGCTTTCCCTGTAAGGGTCGGCGGCTAGGTTAAAAATAGATGAGTTTTAGGGGCCCCAACAACTCTGTCTGACAGTTCTTCTGATAAAAATGTGGATTTGTGTACCAATATAATGCTGAATATGAATATATTTTACTGTCGCTGCTGGTATCGGATTTTGTAGCAGAGTTAGGATACCCAAGGGTTACAACTTTTGTCTTAGTCTGACAGATCAAAGGGAGTGAGGTGCGTAGAGAAAATTAGGTTTACTTTTGATTTTAAGATTGGAGTACACCTATCGACTTCTTTAATGCTTGAACTAGCTTGTATTGGTCCTAACAACTTTGACTGGATTTGGTTTCAGGGAAAAAAGACAAACGTTTAAATACGTCCATAGTACAATGGAAACGCATAATTTGCACATTAGTGGCCAAATAGGGGATAACAAGAATAAGGTGCAGACCTTAAAAAAGATCCGAGATAAGCATTGAGCAGTCGCTTAGAATATTTACAGTGTAAGAAGTAAAATAGACGATTTGGAGAAAAAATTCAGAAAATAGTTTGAGAAGCGTGACCTGGAGGGGACATGCGGTAGTAAGTGCAACAGGACTTCAGCTAGAACAAAAACAGCTTTTGATCGGATAAAGCTCTATCCTAGTTTAATATCTCATACGTCTCAAGAAAGATTATAGTTGTGTGAATTGCAATCAAAAGCAGGACATCCAGGAACTTATGAGGAAATGGAGCGTTCTTTACAGGGGCTGAATTCGCACGCGATTTGCCTTGGACCATCTTGCTCCTAGGGCATTGAGCAAATCTTAGGGGTTACCATTTGCCTGAATCGGGAAGCACCAATGGTGAAGGCCAGGAGACGTTTAACATAGAGAGTAAGAGAGATAGAGAGAGAGAGAGATAGAGAGAAATAGTAGTCGCAAATGAATCGAATCCACGTTCGTCCGATAATAATATAATTCAATGGCATAACAAATAAACAGCACGCTCCATAACATTGTATCTTTTCTGTTTTGTTCCCGCCCTTAATATTTGTAAATAGTTATATCCCTGTTAATGAAACTTAGAAAGCAGTTAGCTATAGAAAAAGAAAGTAATAAGCTACTGTCTATCATGTGCCGTCCACCTAACCTAGGAAGTCTAGGAGACGTTAAACCTAGAGAGAGAGAGAGAGAGAGAGAGAGAGAGAGAGAGAGAGAGAGAGGGAGAGGGAGAGAGAGAATGGAAGAGTGGGAGAGAGGTAGAAAGAGAGGAAAGGTAGAAAGAGAGAAAGATAGATAGGGAGAGGAAGGGAAAAAGAAAATAGTTGATCACCTTTTGCCTGAATCTGGAAGATGCCGTGAGAGCAGATACCATTAGAACTGTGGCTCCCATCACGATGATCTGTCCCACAAACGGTAGCATGATATGGTTAATGGAGTCCTTGATGTGCTCCATTGTCTGGGGAATTGCGTTAATTAATGTTATTATATGTTGGTTGGTTGCTGAAAAAATAGGACTTTGATATATTTTGATAAGTCAGCAAGCACGCTTAATCCGCAAGGAAACATTATCCTACAAAAGCCAGCATGATTTCATCGATAGCTGCCTTTATGGTCTGCATTGTCTAAGGACAGCAAATGCGTAAAAGAGTATAATTTTTGGTTGGTTGGCTGGCTGGTTCGTTGGTTGCTTGGTTGGATAGTTATGTTTTTTCGTTTATTTGCTATTTTCTTAATATCTGTCTTCCGCGAATAGACAAATTAATTGATAAAGTAATATAAGTTGGATAAGGCAGTTCGTTGGTTGGTTAGTTAGGATCCTACTTCTTGCATTTCGTCAAATAGAATGAGACCTACCTTTTATATGACATACGTTTCTATTTTTAAAGTGCGACATCACAAATAAATGTACCCTTTCTCTTTTAAGTAATATCTGTGTTAGGAGAACTTCAACATTTAGCAAGCAGCCTAATCAAATTTAATGCTCCCATTGCGCACCTTTCTATTTTTAGCTAGTGACATCATCAGGCGCGTAGCGTTTGTCTTGGGGTCGTGCCTCCATTCGAGCGTCTTGGAGATGAAGTCTGGGATGTACGTGGCGAAGATGAACAGATAGAATGACACGTTGGCGGCGTGGGTGCGACGCGTGCCGACTAGGAACTTGACTTTGAGGGGCATAACCACACAAAGGCATCGTTCCACAGAGACGAACACTGTGGTCAGCAGGGAGATGTTGATAAACATGTGTCGGACCTTGTGAATGAGCGATAGGTAGGGGAAGGGGGGAGGGGGAGAGCAGTGGGGAGAAGTGTGAGCATGTTGCCACTCCATCGCACAAGCTGGTCACAAGCGCAATTCTACTAATAGAAATACGATGGTCATGATATAGATATTAAAAAATATGTTTGGCCTAGTTGAGAAGGGGAGGGAGAAGAGGACAGAGAGCGGGAAGTTAGTATAAATTGAGTTTATATAAATTAAACACGTATAATATGAGGATGGGAGAAAGGGGAGAATTACATATCAGTACCAGTCTACCATAATTAGTCATCACAAGCCCTAGACAATAAACACGGTGGTACCGGGTTTATATTAAAAAAAACTGCAACATGCCTCGGAAAGTAAAGGGGTCTTTATGGGAGCCTACCTGCGCTCCTATCACGTACTGCAGCGACATGGCGTCTACTGGCGTGTAGGGATCAAATCTGAAGGTCGCGTAGCACAGACAGCTGAACAGAGACCCCAGCAACACGCCTGTGTCTGACACGCTTAAGTAGGTCAAAGACAGAGACACAGTGTCCTTGTTCTTTTGGCGCGTGTAGACCACGAGGTTGGCGATGTTAGCAACGATGCCGAATGAGCAGAGGATTGTCCCGAAGACGATGATCAGGTAGATGTCGACAATCTTCTTGTGCCAATCGGACATGATGCCCTTAGGGGCGCGTTCTTCGGGTGTTTCTGATACCATGGTTCGAAGGTGCTGTAAGCCCGCGAGGTTGGTTGATAGAGACGCTGGAAACAAAGATGGTTGACTGGTGGTTTCTGCCATTGCTATGGATACAGATTCCCCCGTTGGTTGCGTTGAGAGACATGCACTGTGGAGGCACTCCCCTAAAGTGCTCAGAACGCTGCTAAGGATGTTCCTTGTAAAGTTCTCGTCCATGATGTAATTTTACCTGAGACAGTGTCTTGTAGAAAAACATGTTTAACATAAGGGAAACGTGGTTTGTGTGGGAAATCATGGGTTATTGGAAATCGTTAAGAAACAATTTATATAAGTATAATTATAAGTATATTTAGAATACAAAACTGAAAGAAATTGTTCTTCTATTCAGGTAAAAACGGCATAGCTTTCCTTCATCTTGACCCCTATTCTTGGACCCTACATAAGTAAACGTAAGGGGGCAACATTGAAATAGAAGACAGAAACTTGATGACGTTTTTTTTTTAGTTTTTGGTGTGTTTCATTATATTCAAAATTCTTCTGTTGCTCTCGTCTTCAGACTGGACAACAAGCCAAGATGATCAGAAAAGATGAAATTGTGATGGACAAAAGAACTATCCTTGCAAAGTTTAGGGGACGCTTCAAAAGAATAATTATATAGAGATAGCTACTTTTAGCAAATCGTTGCGCAACCTTTGTACCTGCACAGGGAGACAAGCGTGAAGTCGGCGAGCGCTCTGTGATATACTACTGCGTCGTTAGGGCTAGTCAAGAAATCTAGTGACCGTAACACTAATAGATTTCCTTTCCATCATACGCGCAGAGAACAATGAATATGGAGACCTTTACTCATCTCCACTAGCTCTGTCTCTATCGATGATTATTTATATTTTTTTTTAGTTTTGTTTTAATTGGCGTTTTTTGCAATGTGAAATATCAACAACGATGCCATTTCATATATCATTTAAAATTTGAATGCATAATGTTAAGATTGTGTTCATGATTCATTATTTATTTTGATTTTTTGATGATTTTTTCATTTCCATTGACGGCAAATTGGCTATTTTGTCTGTAACGACTTCTGCTTACCTACTTAACTTCATTCTGATATATGTGCCAACCAAAGCAACATAATCTCTATTACTTGCCATAATTGCCAAACGGGTTTAATTTGCTTTGTCTCAGTCTGATTTAAATATGTCTGTCTGTCTGTCTGTATATATAATCGATATATATATATCGTTTTCTGCTTCTTTATATCTGTCTCTTTCTCTAATAGCACGTAAAAATTTTCAGTCTGAAGGCTTGGAACCTGTCGTCGTAAAGTACACCCCATGAAACCCCGAAAAACTTTAGCAAAGACAGACTCCATAAAGTAAAGTAATGTTAACGATCACTCGTCCCATAAATCTGAAACCTGACCTTTTTGTTCTGCAGATCTGCCTCGCAGAACCCTTCGGAAAGGAAACTAATATCCAGATGTAGCTGAGAAGATAAAGAGAGATAGTGGAGTTAAACGACCGTATATGATATCAAGATACATTGTAAGTCGGGCGCCTAAACATTGAAGCTGGCGAGTTACTCCTCCAATGACAGGCTCTGCCTAGTCAATACAGTCGTATATCTGAACAAGTGAGATGGCTGTTCAGCTCTATGTGTAAATACGTTAGGATTTTTGTTATTGTTTTTCTTTGAGCATGGGTTGTCATGGTAACGTTGATAAAAATATGATGCTAAAAAAATTCTTTAACCTCTATCCATAATTTTTTTTAAATGTGACCAGTTGCATTTTAGGGATTTTGTTCCTTTTAGAAAAGCCTTGATGGTTCACTTATGAGAAATGTTGTTTAACCAAGTATAATGTAACTTTATAGCGAGACATAAGCCTTGCTTAAGGCTTTAGTTAGCTCATCAAGCAATGCCGTCTGCCGGAAGTGAGTAATATGCTAACCGTGCCATCTTTAAAAGAACAAGCCACGTCTCCTCTAAAAAGCATGCTATAACACTGCTGCTTGTTGAACATAAATAATGTCTTTGACAAATGTAGAATGGCTTGTAAAATCGCTCACACCGTTGTAAAACATCCTGAGTATCATTTGTCAAGAAAATAAGCAATATATTTTTCAGCTAAATACTTTTTCATCTGATCATTTCTGTTTATTGTGTGTGTAGGCGACCTGGTGCAAGTGGTAGAACGATGCTAACATAATCTGAAGCTCCCTGGTTCGAAACCCACGTTAGGTAAAAAAATTCCTTAATTCGTCCATTTTCTCCCCCTACTTGTTGGCCCGGTGTCATTATAATGTGACGGCTCATACAGGAGTCATGGTATCCCCACACTGTCTCTGTTTGACATTACGTAAAATTTCCACACGGTAGTCTTACGACTACAATAGCATGATGGTGCTGGTGTTGGTCGCTAAGTAACAAACAAATAAAATATGTTTGGTAGAGGACTTCTTTTCAATCTGGCTGTATTATAAAAAAAAGACCGGCATTTCAGTTTTCTCGACGTGTTGTAAATTAAATTTAAAACATTCAGTTTCTTAAATATCTCATAATCAGACAAATGAAAATAAATCCTTATGATATTTTTCAAACAACAAACGAAGTCGAAAAGCCGATTAAAGGCCTGCGATTAAACCCAAGCATCATCACACCCATACGTCTGTAGCAGTGTTTACACACCTTTTTGATTGAATAGTATGAATGGTTTTTAGTTGCTTGCAAAAGGATGAAACAAATATAAAACTAAAAAAACAACATAGCAAAATTAAAAACAAAACAAAACATCTTCGAACTAATCAAATCATAGTGCAAGTGCGTGGTTTAAAGAAAAGTAGAAAGGAAAACGCATCTTCATTAATTTTTAGAAACTATCTTTTATTATTATTATTATTATTATTATTATTATTATTATTATTATTATTATTATTATTATTATTATTATTATTATTATTATTATTATTATTATTTGAGGGCGCGCGATTTTGCGGGATGAAATTTTTAAATCAATACCAATTCCATGACAAACAGTGCTACTTAACTTACTCTAAAACAGTATACTCCTGTCGCTAACATTTCCTCGATTACACCAAGTGATGCGGATGCGAGAGCTAAATTTGACCTTCGAATGTTATTTTGAAAATGTCTAGATTCTGCAGTATCCTCCTCAAACAACTGGTGTAAAGGTTCCGGTAAAGTTTTCAAGGGTGCTAAATTTACTTGACCATTGGCACAGCATAGTGAGGATGTTTCTGTGGGCTATAATTTTGCGTCACAGTATTGACATGTCTCTGTCATTTCCCTAATATTGTAGACCAGTTGGTGGTGTAAGCGCAGAAGCTGCCTGACTGATGTGAGGTGGGGACGGTAGTGGTGATGTAGATCTAATCCGCGTGGGTCTATCTGCTTCTTGTGGTGGTGCAGCAGGTCTAAAGCTAGGTCTATGTTATGGAGATCTAGATCTATGTCTGTTTTCACTTTGTCGTAGATCTAGATCTAGATTTCTACCAGTATCAGTAGGCCTATATGTGGACGATTGATCAAGTGATGTTTGTGATTGTGTGGTTGATGTGATTTGATTTGGACTGACTGTTGCTGCTGGATCGTCTTAAACGATGTCTCTTTTTATCTGCCATCGTAATAGTTCTAGATGTTCCACAATTAAATTTCTCACATGATACAGTGGAGTCATTTATCTTGGTTAAATAATTCAGATCTAGATTCTAGATTATTCCAGAGTCAGTTGTCTTTTACAAAAAGGAAGAGGAAAGACTACTATTTTTTACTATTATGAGGTGCAATTAATGGTTCTATAACGCCAAATCATTTTACATAAAATTCATCAACATAATCATTTTTCATGTGCCAGTATTTAAGCACACATTATATTATGTATCGGTTTGCAATGTACCAAAATGAATATCATTACATGTAATACCTTAAATTTGTAACATAAACATGTCATGAACCATCGCACACATCACTTGTACCATTAACTAAGGCAGCACGCCATAAGGTCCTAAACTAAACTTGGAGCAATCATGAGCTTCATTTCAAAGAAATGAAATCATCGAAACGCATATCACTGAATGTTATATTTACACGCATTTGGTTAAACATTTCGAAACACAAATTTAATAATGAACGTTATTCACTCAAAAACTCGATCTAGAAAGTTTCAACTTACTTTCTCTGATCCTTTAAGACAATCAACTTTAAAACTGTAAATTTGAAAGCATAACGCCCACCGCATAACTCTTGGGGTTTCAAACTTCGTTGAATCTAGATATTGGGGAGGGCGATGGTCGGCTTGCAGCACAAATTGCCTTAAGGTGTGAAAAAAACTTTCGAAGCGCCTATACAATCGCACGGCATTCTTTCTCTGTTGCTGGGTAATTTTTCTCTCAATTCAACATTTCCTGGTTTAGTAAGATATACGAAACAATCGACCATTCACATAATATTGCTCCTAATCCGATATTAGAAGCAAGTGTGCGAAGCATAACGTCTTTTTTGTTGTTGTTGCAGATGTTGTTTGTTTATTCATTATAATGAAATCAGATGTGATCGTCCATTTTGCCTAGCTCTGTCAAGACTTCGAAAACTATTCCTTTACTCTTTTGCAGATGTTTCTGGAGTCCTTCTTTCTTTTCTTTCTCGGTATTTACCATCGGTTTCCTAAATGACAAGAGGACAGGTCCAGCCAATCGGAGAGACACAAAGAACTTTTAAGTACCAAGAAAGCACAAAAGTGTTCGTAGCATCTCGTAAATGTAAAATAGGTCGCGAAAATATGGCTTTCTTCAACGTTAAAACACTTTTTGTGATTCATCCCATTGAACACAATTAGGCATACCTCTTATAACAAGATCAGATAACGGGGCTGCAATATCTGCATGATAACCATGATAGTATTTTTAAAGTCCAAGAAAATATCGAAATTACTTATTCGACTTCGAGTTTAGAACATCTCTGACCATGCCCAATTTGTCGCGTCTTGAAGAGTAATGGTACTTCTTCCCATCCAATGTCCGACGAACTCAACTTCTGATGATGCAAGCATGCTCGATCGGATCGTGACGTTCGCTTCACCCATTTGACGAAATAGCCCAAGAAGCACTTTCATGTGTTCTTCAAATGTCTCAGTGTGTACTAAGATATGTTCCACGTAAGCAGTCACATGGTTCATTCCGCTGAGCAAAGTTTTCACAGCTCGGGTCAAGGTAGCTCGACAGTTCATCATACCAAAAGCCATTCGGACAAACTCGTAATGCATGTCAATACGTTGTAGTAACAAACACCGTCTTCGTGATGTCCTCTCAGCCTACCGGCACTTGCCAATAACCTTTGCTCAGGCCGATCTTCCTGAAAAAGTGCCCCTTGCTAAACCATGAAACACGTCTGCTGGTGGTGTTGATTGGTACGGGTCAAAAGTAAAAAAGGGTAACTTCATTAAGCCGCAAATCGGGTTCCCGTGTTGAAAAGTGTACATTATATGACCATTGACACCGGTACCTCGCTCGTTAAGTCAATGTGATGTTCGGTCAAAGGTGTATATCCATGCAGATCTGTGAAGATGTGTCGAAACTCGTTCACTACACCTTTGACTAGAGTAACTTGATCTGTAGATAACTGCTGTCCAAACTCAATCAAGGTTTCCTTCAGCAACCGATTTCCTAGTTTTGCAAAATCACCAAAACAGTCTTCCTCGACCACAGCTGCTTCTGCTAATTTGAAAAAATCACTTGGTGCATAGGCTGGGTACGCCCCCCCCCCCCCCCCCCACCGCCTTCTGTTTCCACTAAACGTCTTCCTTGCCACTGATGTAACGCTTAAGAAGATTCACGTGCAGGGTCTTTTCCTTAGCCCCCATCTTGAATCTATAGCCGTTCGTCTAAACCACTGATGTAACTCTATAAGGTCCTTCTCACTGCATGATGAGCTTGTTGGATTATGTTAGCAATAAAACCAGCGTTTGCCTGAGCTTTCTCGAGTTCTTGCTGGGCCAGTTTCCAAGTTTCCTCCAGTCTTTGTCTCAGCTCCAAAACATGCTGACAACTTGAACGTACATCCTCCTCTTCAATGTCCTTAGTCCAAAGCTGCCTCTGAATGTGCATTGGTCCTCTACCACGTTGGTCGTAAAAAGAGCTCGTAAGGAGGAACCTTTGTTGATTCTTACGGGATCTCACTGTAAACAAATAAGACTGGGTTAATGATGCCACTGCCTTGGCTGCTTCGCACGCAATCTTTTTAAAGGTTTCTTCAAAGCCCCATTGTATTTTTCAACTAATCCGCTGCACATAGGTTAATAAGGTGTCGTCGCCGACTATGTGATCCCAAATACTCGGTTTACTGCTCAAATGCATTCAGACATGACCTGCATATCTTGGTCACTAGAATTTTTTCTGTAACACTCACGACAAAAGTTGATTCTATGGCGATATTCCGGAGTTTATCATCAAACGAAAAATTCAACTTTCTTTTCCAGAAACCGGGGGCTTTAGATCTTTTATTTCTTTTATCAAAGCTTCAAATTTTTTTCTCTCAATACTTTCCACTTTTATGATTTTAAAGACAAAGAAGTTTGGCCGTTCTTCTTCTCAGGGCCTATACTGTTTTGCGATATCGCTTTGCATACCAAATCATAATCTAGTTGGCCTTTAAGGTAATATTTATATCTTTTTATGAATCCCCTGGAAAGTCATGATTCCCCCATTTATACATATATCCCTGACATATATCATATTTCTATCTATAAAATCTTTGATCGGCAACATTTTTCTCTGTATGTGATATTCTTGTTGGTGTTCTGATATCACGCTGAATACTCACAGCTTCTATATCGTGGCCACATGTTTGTTGTGCTTCTTCCGCCGCCATCACAACGGTCGACGCTGCTCTCTTCGGCTTAGCTTGTGGGCAATTCTCACGAATATGTCCCATCTTGTTGCATCTGTAATAACTAACATCTTTGCCTTCCGCTGTATTTGTTTTACAATCTTTTGCTCCGTGTACAACCTTTTTACACCTGAAACAACCAAGTTCATTCTGACTTATGTGTTTTTTATACTTGATAGACCCATAATTGTTAGCTTGATTTGTTTTGTTACTGTTTAGTTACCTTTTCTCGCTGTCATAAATGCATCTGCTTCCTTCGATATCTCATTCAAATATTTCAGCGTTTTCTTTCATAGGTGAACCGACAAATCTTCAAGATAAGCATCCATGAACAGCTCTCTAACAAACAAACCTCGAATATTTTTTTACTCCTCTTTCGTATACGAAAGCTTTACTCATCTCTCAAAAAACGTTTTTAACCTCAAGACGCGCCCATAAAATTATGCAGTCCATGTTTCCTTTGATCACTCATCACTCTCTGCGAATCTTTCGAACCGTAAGAGCTAACTGTCTAAGTCATCATTTTGGTCCATGAAATAAGGCAATATTTGGGTAGTTAAGAATTCACTGTGGTCGTGCGCACTGTTGAGATATGTAGATGATTGTAGTCACAATTTATGAAGTTCGAATCGCGCTTCCTTGCCCGTTCAGCACGTTCCCTCTCCTTTTTGGTGCTGAATATGTTAAGCCTCTTGTTGTCATAGTTTGACATGATCACGACTTAATGTCAAATACTTAAAGTTCAAATTTAGATCTAATAATGTTGTAGATCTACTTACAGATCAGTCCAAAAAGGGAAGTGTCCACTTGAAGTACAATCACAGTTCTAATAATCTAGATCTAGATATCTCGGACGAACCCTTAGTGTGGCGTTGACTCAATAAAACGCATCCCTGTTTCATCTCAATTTGTTGAATATATTTCACGTGGACACACCATTTTGTCCACATTAACAAAAATTATGAATTCTAGAAATCCTTTGTAGAAACGCAATAACTTAAATTTAAGAATAAAACTCAAGAACGTCGAGTTCGAAGCTTATCTACATCCAGATCCCGATATGTACCATTAAAATTTTAGACTCTTTTGTCTTTTTTTCAAAACGCACATAAAGCAAAGTAATTATTCTTCATAGAATCCCACTTTCGCCATGGCCCTATTATTTGAAAACGACTTCATGAGAAAGTTGTTATTGCTCTATATAAGGATGTCGCTGAATTTTGTCAAGGATGGGTATATTTGTGTTCTAAAGTAAACATGTGCGCATATCATCAGTAAATTGCTGTGAAATGATTTCCTTTAAGACTGAGTTTATTAGATTTATTGATTTAAATACTAGATTTGTGACGTATTCTATTCGTGGCCTTATCGTGTTTTTACCGCCAGTTAGTCATTAAAAATTATGCCTTTAACTTACATAATATTTATTACAATAATAGAATTTAAAAAAAATAATACCTAGTATACCTGCTTGTATGCTGTCGTTGATGTTTCCCACCAATAAGCTATTTCAACCTATTTTTTGCGTTTAACATAAGTGTATACATCTGCAGTGGTGAGCGTTTAGTAACTATGGCAAGATTCCTGAGATAAGTCTGAGTCTCGATGGCAAAAGGCGTCCAGTTATGATGCCTTTTACTGTTATCCGTAAAACTCAGCCAGTGATAACGGGACTTACAGTGAAAACAAATACGGAATCTGCAGAGGCGTCCAATCGTATATGACACTATCAAAGACTTACAGAGCAACCAGTGAGGGACTGGGTGTGATAATGCCATCCGTTATCGGCGTTCTGATCGCAAAGCCTGGTACAGTGTTGAGCGGATAATAATTGAGACTTTTGTTATTATTCTTATTTCTAGCGCTAACGTCATATACCTTTAAACAGAATTAAAATCGCCTAGACACATTGATTTTCGTACGAGCCTCAAGATTTACTGGGTCTCAGTCGAAGACTTGTTTTGCGTTCTTTTCTCGGCTGTCGGTCGGTCTGTCTTTCTCTCACTTTATCCCTCTCTCTTTCTCTCCCTCTCTCTCTCTATCTCTCTATATCTGTCTCTCTTTTTTCTCTCTCTCTACTGTTTGTTTTTGTTTTTCCTTTTTAATATCGCATATATGTTAACACTGTATAATTGAGGATGAGCTTCTGAAATAAAGAGAGTTAGATAGGGTGAATTGACTGGAATAAATGGTGGAGCATTGTTACCCGGTTCAAATCCCTCGATCGGTTAAAATGTTTTATCAAATTTAGTTCCTTTATGATTCTGCTCGCTATCAATAAAATGTCATTATAATTAGACCGCCTGCGTCTGTACGTGAAGTTGTTTGAGATTCATCTTGGGATGCATCGTCGTGTATTAAACATCTTTGGGATAGTTGGAAATGTTAGGAGATAGCTTCTATCTGATAAAAAAATGCCAACATCTTTGGCTATGCATTTCATGAGTTCTCAGTGTAAACTATATTTTCTATGAGAAGGTATTGGGTTATATCACAGATGTCAAAGAACTAACAGACCCTCGTGTGTCAACTCAGCAGGATCTGAAACTTTAGTTTACTTCACCTTCATATGCCAATGAAAAACAAGACCCTACCCCTATTTTCCCAATGCTCTGTCATAGAATATGTGATAAACTTGACTAAGTCTTGTATTTGAATTTACTGTAAGTTGTAAGTTTATTCTTTCTCTAATTGAAGTCTCTAAGCTGTTTACTTTCTCTCATAATATGTGCCAGAACACCGTTCACGATAGGCTGGAGTTGCATGTTTCTTTATGTCTCTAGTTTTTTAAGGTCCATCGTCAGCTATTGGACAATATCGCGGACGGACCCACAATCATCGACTGACACAGACACCGCGCGGGGATACTAGGACCTATGTCTGAGTCGGTCACGTTGTACTGAAACCAGCCATATCAGAAAGAGACAAAATTCAACAAATAAATTTGCTTGATCGTGAGTTTGAACCGGATATCTCTCGATTGGGAGTCTAACGCCCTCTCTTTTTTGCCAGCTCCCAACCTGTGTTTATATAGTGTAAGTTGTTTTATAACAGCATGATCTAGATCTGCTTTATATCAAAGGTAATAAGTTCAAGCTCGCATTCTCAACATGAGCCCAATCCATTACCAACTGGACCACCGCACTCCCAGGCTTTCATGATGTAGTGGTCAGTTGATTTATAACAAAATGACCTTGATCTGCCTTATATCAGTGGCACATGTATAACACGGATCAGGTGGAAGCGCATGGTGGTGTTATAGAGATAGCCACAATTCGTTATCAGGGAAGGACTGGTGGTAAATACAGACTCATAACCTCAGCTGTATAATGCCTTCTCATTACTAATTACTAAAGATTTAGACTTTTTTTTAGGAATGATAGTGGATATACTTCGTAACCAGGCAAGGTGACTAGTACCTTTGCTTGTCTTTCCCTAGTGATCTTTTTATCTTTTGCTATGCCTTATTCTGAACAAAGTCAATGGTGTTATGTCTATGTCGGTCTACTTCTTCTTGTTCCATTATTTTCATCAATCCTCTCTCTCGCTTTCTTTTGTCATTCTTCATTCTATCCTCTCTCTTGCTTTCTTTTGTCATTCTTTTTCTCTCTCTCTCTCTCTCTCTCTCTCTCTTTCCCTACCCATCTCTCTCTCTCTCTCTCTCTCTCTTTCTCTACCCATCTATCTCTCTCTCTCTTTCTCTATCCATCTATATCTTTCTCTCTCTCTCGATCTACCATTTTCTATCGCAGTTTGTCGTCACTCACTTCTTATTTTTTAACATAAGTCTTTCTTTCTCATTCTCCTTCCCACATGATCCATCGCTTATGCTCTCTTTCTTATTCTCTTTATCTTATTCTTCATCGCACTCTTGTGACAACTCCTCTTATTTACAAAAAAAAAGTCATTGATTAGTTTAACGAAGGCTGTGGCATCAGCTCAGATTTGAAATATGGACCTGCTCCTGCACCAAAAGCCCTAACAACTGAGAACTGTAATGTCTCCATACTTAAACAGGCGTAATTTGTTTTATTCAGTTATACTTTGTGTAAGCTTCCAGAATATAGGGACACAGGTTGTATCTGCTGAGATTAGAACCTCGGTCCTCCTGTTCGACAACCAAGAGCACTATCAAGTGAACTTATGACGCTCCTTACCTAAAGAGTTCAGTGGGTGTGGACGTAAGATGTCTGATTTACCCATGTATGACCCTTATAAGACAAAGATCAAGTATTTAAATATACTCATTGCTGTCCACGGTGGACATAGGTTGTTCAGTTGTCCCCTTATCTTTATCTAACAAGATGCTGGACGCTGACATCGAGTGACCAGCAGCAGATACATGTACTTCAGGGTTTCTAAGTACAAACAGAATGTGCGTTTAGACGCCCGACTATGCCGTCTCCGTACATAATAATTCAGGCGTCTAAATCTTTGTTCTGGTGCTTTGTACCACAGCTCTCGAACTAGCTCAAGGTGGCTTCTTCCCAGATCTCATCTTTAAAACACTATTAATCCTAGTATATCAGACTGTAACTAGGATATTATACACCTTAGGTGGCAAAATTTCGTATCTGCTGAGGGAGAAATTATCCATGCTGCTATAAGAGATATTGTGGTTGGTCTGTCTGTAGTATCAACAGGTTAATGTCTTCATTTGTTCTGATACTTATTATTAACATGCGTATTAAAGGTAATAGCCGTCGTACAGTGGGTAGAATAGTAATGTAGACTATACTTCTTCTCCTTCCTTTTATCTCTTTTTCCCTCTCCTTCTCATTTCTCTTCATTTTCTTCTTCTTCTTCTTCTTCTTCTTCTTCTTCTTCTTCTTCTTCTTCTTCTTCTTCTTCTTCTTCTTCTTCTTCTTCTTCTTCTTCTTCTTCTTCTTCTTCTTCTTCTTCTTCTTCTTCTTCTTCTTCTTCTTCATCGTCGTCGTCGGTGATCATAGCTAAATTGTTTTTTTTGTTTTGTTAAGTTTTTTTTCTTTTTGTGTGTGTGTAATTTTTCACTATTATTATGCTCACTAACATAGTACAATGTTATCGATCGAATATCAACATAGCTGCTTTTTCGAATTTTCTGTCCTTTTTTTTACCTGTTACCGTGCTTGTTTTATTGTTTCTGTTGTCTCCATCTTCCATTGTATCTGTCTATGTCAATATCGCTGTCCCTATTTCTGTCCATCTGTCTCTCTTTACTTCGCTTTCTCTCTCTCTCTCACTATCACTGTCACGCTCTGTACGTAAATCTATTTACCCGTATGTCTCTCTGCGTCTGCCTCTCTCTCTCTCTGCCTGTATGTATGTCTATCTTTCAACTTCTGCCTGACTGTCACTCTTTCTTTCTCTCTCTCTCTCTCTCTCTCTCTCTCTCTCTCGCTCTGTCTCACTCTCTGTGTGTCTCTATGTCTCTCTCCCTCTCTCCCGCTCTCCATATGTATTCATTTTTTTGTTTTTCTTTGCTTTTTTTTGTTTTATTATATTTAACAATTCCTTTATCATCTTGAAAGGTAAATAATGTTTCTTTTCTCTTTGTTTTGAATTAAGTATACTGGATCTTATTTTTAAAAACGTCTGTTTTCTTTTGTTTCGTTATCCTGGCTTTCTTGTTATGAAGCGCTATTTTCCTCTCTGTCCGTCTGTCTGTCTGTCTGTCTGTCTGTCTGTCTGTCTGTCTGTCTGTCTGTCTGTCTGTCTGTCTGTCTGTCTGTCTGTCTGTCTTATATATATATATATATATATATATATATATATATATATATATATATATATATATATATATATATATATATATATATATATCTTTGTTTCTCTACCCACCCTCTCTCTCTTTGTCTTTTTCACTGTATTTCTCTCACGCTCCTCCTATAGTAAAGTCTTTCTCCCCTTCTCTCTCTCTCTCTCTCTCTGTCTCTCTCTCTCTCTCTCTTTCTTTCTCTTTGGGCACAATATATCCGCTAACAAACTCACTAACTCTCTCTCTCTCTCTTCCTCTTTTTTGTCTTCTTGCTTTCATCCTCTCTCTCTCTCTCTCTCTCTCTCTCTCTCTCTCTCTCTCTCTGTCCTCTCTCTCGCTCTCTTTCTGCCTCCATTTCCCTCTCATATCATTATGAAAATAAGCAGTCTTACATAATTTGATAATTATGTCATTATCTATCACTATCTTTTAATTATGTTATGGCTTGTTGTTTATTTATTTGTTTAATCTGCGACATCTCTTTAATCCATCTGTTTTGGCTGGGATTTACCGCATTTCTCATGTAATTAGTCTAGCTACACAAAAAACAACAAACACTGATACAACATAACGGTCGTGTCGAACAAAAGACTTGGGTCAGGATGATATATTGCTAGTTTCCTATGAAAAGTATTTGATTTTCCCAGGACAAAGCGGTTTTTGCTCTGTTAATTACCACATTGCCTAATTTCAATCCCGTTGAGTGTATTCGATGTATGAACATTAAAGAAGAAGAAAAATAGCCCGCATTGGAAAAAAAAGTAAAAAGAAGTGTATGATTTGTTGGTTTATATCTACATGGTATTCGTCTATGGGATCCTAGAGCGGGATACATTTATACTGACACCAGCCCAACTTGTATAAAGTGGTTGTTAAGTTATTTTGTTAATTTCTTCACTCTGATTGTCAGCAACCATGTTAACTCTGCAGAGGGTCCACAAAATCGCGGTTACCAAGTTGACTTACTGCCTAAACAGTGTAAGGATACCAGACTCTAACGGCAGTTCTTCTACCTCTGCACTGTCTCTGTGTAGCAGCATGTAAATTTTCAGACATTAGTCCTGCGACCCATCTGCGAAATGATGTAGGCTTAATGAAAACAAACTACTTAATAATTCCAAAAGGCATACTTATCTTACCTAACCAGTAGGAAACCAGGCTGTCTAAGAAACGTCTTGATTGGAAACGAGATCCTTACCGACTGAACTAGTGTGTACTTCTCTTGACACTTTCAGTCTTGGAGCCTTTGTTTCTCCCCATCATAGCTATGATGGGGATCGCTCCCTTTCTTTCATTTTGTAAATTTATTGTATGAGCTACCTCGTTTGGTGCAAATTTAAAGTTCGTTTGTTTAATTATTTGTTTTACCTTTTTTCAAAAGAAAAAGATGTGACTGTTTTATATCGATCACTCAGCAATTATAAAAGCACTAGTTGAGATCCTGTTCCTTGAACGGAATTATCATTCAGTGAATTATAATTCATGAATCAAGAGTAGAGTCGCATTTATTCTGCTGAGAGTGATCCTGGATCGGACGCAAAAAGAAGCAGAAAAAGAATGTATTCCATAAAGTTAAACGGGGATAAACAGTGGCTGCTAAGAAAAAGTGGAAAAGATTAGACAAAACATTGCCGCTTGATTTGTTTGTTTGCAGGACAGAGAGAATATCAGAAAAAAATAGTGTTTAATGAGTATGATCTCATACTGACACCAATCAATAATCGGATAGGCAAATGAGCATATTCCATTAAAAAAATATAAATACACACACACACACACATATATAAATATATAAATAATAATAATAATAATAATAATAATAATAATAATAATAATAATAATAATAATAATGATTTTTATGAAGATAATAATAAGTTAGTCCAGTAATAATAATAATAATAATAATAATAATAATAATAATAATAATAATAATAATAATAATAATAATAATAATAATAATAACGATAATAATAGATACCACCTTCAGATGTAAGCACATCATGTGGCACCAACTGAGACAGTTGTCACAACCAATAGTTCAATCACCAAGCAATTCTAACCAAAGGCTACCGGGGGAATAGCCTTTTGGCTATTTGTCCAGCTACCGCACATCGTTATCGGTTCAACGTATGTACTTCTGAAACTGTCATGTGATTTTTACTTTGTCACATGACTATCTTCAAGTTTCTTCATGGTCGCGTGATTGATAACAACGATAAGAACGAAATATAATCTAGATTAGATCTAGATCTAGACTCTAGATTTCCATACATCTTGTTATTATCTACATCTGGATTCTATTTACAAAGCCCTCACAGTCTTAAGATACAGAATACTTGGATCAGAAATCTTTATAAGTTGAACTTGAGTTGAAGGAAGCTCATTTTGTGTTATCCAATTCCAAGAGAAGGTAAAGTCTCTATTAGAATAGATCTAGCCTATCTTATGTGGAATCATGTTGATATTAAATAGCTTGTTTGCGTTGTAAACGTACATTCTAGTGACCTAGATACAGATCTAGATCTAGAGTCTATTAAAAAGAATTAACCCGGTAGACCGCATCTGTATAAGGGGCCCTTAGATTGAGTACAAGGTTGCAGTAGCTTATGACTTCTGGTAATAATATATTACATGTAAGCTACAGCAACATTGTACTTATATGGTCTTTGGTCTTAAAAAACATTGTTTGAGATTAATTGGAGCTGAACGTTAAAAGTCGCTTAAATCTAGAGTGTACACCATCACAAGCCTTAGGTCTACTTTGAATACTTCCCCTTCTTACAAAGTCTAATCAGTATCTATTTGGGTCAAATAATAGTAAATCTAATAGACATGGACTGATTTGGTACTTATCAGCTTTTTTTGTTGTTGTTGTTTTGGTTTATTTTGTGTGCATGTGTGTGTAAAACTGTTATATGACATACAACTAAGATCTGAAAATATGATTAATTAAAAGGAAATGGAGTAGACTTTTAAAATACGTAATTAGCCTATCAATTTAGATCTACTTCTCAGAAAAAAGAGAGGAAACTTGGATACATTATGTGGATTATTTTGTTCCGCTTTAGATACAGCACTTATATCATATTTACCTCTAGAGATGGTGTTGAACCAGTCACAACTCGCACTGTACAACTTTCTCTCTGCCTTTTTTTTTTCTAAACTATACAAGGAGAAACATATCTTAACTTTTAAATTCGAGCAGCAGCCGCAGTCAGCGGCAGTATGCAGCTGGTAAAATAAAATAAAAATGCCCTCTTTCCATTTACAGATCTACCTTAAACATATGTCAAAACATGGAATGGGCAATCAGGGCTTAAAGAGTTACGTTTTATAATCATTGATGTTTAAAACTCTTTTCTTTAATCTCCTACCCAGCTCAGCTGCCAACGAATTGAATAAAGAAATTTGTGGTCTAATTTTAACCTGATCTAGTGTCTGGCAACCAACCTTATGAGCTTGCCAACACCCCAGAAAAATTTTTTTTAATTATAAATGGTAGTTGATCTTTCTAATCATAATTCTCAATGTTGTGTTTAACTCATTTATAAGGCTTGATGTACCTGTTAACTGGCTCCGCTGTGAGGGAACTGCAGCATTACAGGCTAGTTCCCTCATTTGGGGCTTAGCACCTCTGGATAACCACCGCAGAGTAAAACTTTCTTTAATATGCTTACCCAAAGGTTTTACTTGGATTGAAACACTTTATTATGGTGCGTAAAACAATATCTGGACATAATAACTTTAAATAGTAATATTAGACAGAAACATCAGGCATACTACAATAAGTTACATAATATAGACCCTTTATGGAGATGCATCAAAATATAATAATAATAAATAATATAGCACACTTCCATGAACAATCATGCTCAGTGCGCTTAACAATTTCCATTATCACATGTACAAAAGAAGAATAATCGTATAATGTTGACACAATACAATATTACATTCAAAAGCCACAAGCAATCATTATAGGTATTTACAACTTTCATCGGTTCAATTTCAATCGTCAAAAAGGTAGAACTTGAGCATGCGTTTGAAAATTTCCAAGGAAGGTGCTTCCCTTATGTTTTTGGGAAGGTTGTTCCATACTTTGGGACTGAGATGGTAAAAAGATCGCTGACCTGTTGATTTATAGCTTCTATTTGGTACGACAAGGATGGTTTTATCAGCTGATGATTTAAGCTGCCTATCAGATACATATACCTTTAGACAGTCAGAGATATATGTAGGTGCCTTATGTTTGAGGCATTTATAGCAAATTATGCACAACTTGTACATTATCCTTTTTTTAACAGGCAGCCAATGTAAATGGTGAAGAAAATATGTAGCACATGTGGGAATCATGTCAGAGAGCAAAACCATCTGTTACCCTAATGTCTGCTAATTTTAAATGGAGATCCTATTTAATATTGACTAATTCTAATTCATGCATTTTACAAATATCATGTGCTGCCACTCGAAATATAGTGGGGATGACTTTCAGAGTGTCAACCTGGCACTTTATATTACTGACCCAACTTAAGAACACAAAACAGAAGCTCTTTAGTCTTGGGTCAAGTCTGAAACATTCAAAATGGAGGGTCTCTGTGAACTGCTAACTGAGCTACCGGGTACCTGCCTTCCCCCAATAACCCTGAAGGCTGAAAACATTATTACATGTGTTATCATAATCCTATGGGACCTACCTTCGAAACCTAAGAGAGAGCTTCTCTCTATGCTTGAAAGGGATATAGATGTAGATATTTATTTTCCATTCCTATTTACATTTTTTTTTTGTAGGACACATTTACTTGACTTTTGCAGTTAATATAATGGTACTTATTGAAATAATGGTAAAAAATTAAAGAAATATAAAAAAAATTATTAATTTCTCTATGGACGCTCGACCAACACCTGATGTCCGAATATCTTATGACCTCCTGTTGTCAGTCCATAGGACTGTCATCAACTCAGTGGGCTACTAGTGCCACAATTGTCTCTCTCTCTCTCTCTCTCTCTCTCTCTCTCTCTCTCTCTCTCTCTCTCTCTGTCTTTCCCCCCCTCTCTCTCTCTCTCTCTCTCTCTCCCTCTCTCTTCCCCTTTCTTTCTCTCACTTGCTCACATCCTAATTTATTTCCCCCCTCCCCCCTCTTTATTTCTTCCTCTCTCTCTCTCTCTCTCTCTCTCCTCCCTCTCTCCCTCTCTCTCTCTCTCTCTCTCTCTCTCTCTCTCTCTCTGTCTTTCCCCCCCCCTCTCTCTCTCTCTCTCTCTCTCTCTATCCCTCTATCCCTTAAGCACGGCTTCTCTCTCACACACAGTCTTTTTGTCTCATTTCTCTCTTTACACAATCTACTCTTTCCCTCTGTTCCACACAGTCTCTTTTTCTCATTCTTATAAACAATTCGCTTTCTCATTTTCTCTCTCTCTCCCATTTTTTTTCTGTCATACACGATTTATCTTTCTCTCTTCTCTCTTTATCTAGCTATCTATCTATCTTTCTATCTCCCTGTCTGCGGACTTGGTGATGGAGTATCCTGCATAAATTATTTTGGTACAATTGATATTCAACCAATCAGCTTACAGGGGAATCATGTGGAAAGTCAACCCATTGGAACAGGGGAAATATTATTTTCTTCTTAAGCATGAATTTTAACCCTGTCCAGTTTAAAGTGACGTTCACATAGAAAAAGAATCTTTTTTGGGGACCACAATTTTAAGTTGTCTGCAAGCAATAATTATTTTTTGCATTGCTGTAGACTTTTTCATCAATGGTATTTCCCCAGAAATCGCCATCATGTGGAAGTTTCTAGCTGCAATGGCAGGGCTTGTAGTCTTGGTGGGAGCGCAGAGGCTGAAACCAGACTTTGGTTTGTTGTCAGACGAAGAAATCTACTACATCAATCACGTTGCCAAGACAACCTGGAGGGTGAGTAGTTTAGCAGATTTGGATGTAGTAGGGGAAGGGGGGGGGGAGTGAAAGTGGAAGCAACCATCAAACAAGTAAACAATTTATCAAACTAAACAATATTTCCTACCCCGCACTCTCTAGGCTAATAAAAATGTCCACCCATAAGGACCACCTTTGCATCAAGCGTATCCTTTACACCTACCTGAAGAAACATAATGTGCTGCCACTCGAAATATAGTGGGGATGACTTTCAGAGTGTCAACCTGGCACTTTATATTACTGACCCAACTTAAGAACACAAAACAGAAGCTCTTTAGTCTTGGGTCAAGTCTGAAACATTCAAAATGGAGGGTCTCTGTGAACTGCTAACTGAGCTACCGGGTACCTGCCTTCCCCCAATAACCCTGAAGGCTGAAAACATTATTACATGTGTTATCATAATCCTATGGGACCTACCTTCGAAACCTAAGAGAGAGCTTCTCTCTATGCTTGAAAGGGATATAGATGTAGATATTTATTTTCCATTCCTATTTACATTTTTTTTTTGTAGGACACATTTACTTGACTTTTGCAGTTAATATAATGGTACTTATTGAAATAATGGTAAAAAATTAAAGAAATATAAAAAAAATTATTAATTTCTCTATGGACGCTCGACCAACACCTGATGTCCGAATATCTTATGACCTCCTGTTGTCAGTCCATAGGACTGTCATCAACTCAGTGGGCTACTAGTGCCACAATTGTCTCTCTCTCTCTCTCTCTCTCTCTCTCTCTCTCTCTCTCTCTCTTTCTCTCCCTCTCTCTCTCTCTCTCTCTCTCTCTCTCTCTCTCCCTCTCTCTCCCTCTCTCTCTCTCTCTCTCTTCTCTCTCTCTCTCTCTCTCTCTCTCCCACATTCTCACTCTTTCTCTGTCTGTTTCTCTGTCTTTCCCCCTCTCTCTCTTTCTCTCTCTCTGCTCCACACAGTCTCTTTTTCTCATTCTTATAAACAATTCGCTTTCTCATTTTCTCTCTCTCTCCCATTTTTTTTCTGTCATACACGATTTATCTTTCTCTCTTCTCTCTTTATCTAGCTATCTATCTATCTTTCTATCTCCCTGTCTGCGGACTTGGTGATGGAGTATCCTGCATAAATTATTTTGGTACAATTGATATTCAACCAATCAGCTTACAGGGGAATCATGTGGAAAGTCAACCCATTGGAACAGGGGAAATATTATTTTCTTCTTAAGCATGAATTTTAACCCTGTCCAGTTTAAAGTGACGTTCACATAGAAAAAGAATCTTTTTTGGGGACCACAATTTTAAGTTGTCTGCAAGCAATAATTATTTTTTGCATTGCTGTAGACTTTTTCATCAATGGTATTTCCCCAGAAATCGCCATCATGTGGAAGTTTCTAGCTGCAATGGCAGGGCTTGTAGTCTTGGTGGGAGCGCAGAGGCTGAAACCAGACTTTGGTTTGTTGTCAGACGAAGAAATCTACTACATCAATCACGTTGCCAAGACAACCTGGAGGGTGAGTAGTTTAGCAGATTTGGATGTAGTAGGGGAAGGGGGGGGGGAGTGAAAGTGGAAGCAACCATCAAACAAGTAAACAATTTATCAAACTAAACAATATTTCCTACCCCGCACTCTCTAGGCTAATAAAAATGTCCACCCATAAGGACCACCTTTGCATCAAGCGTATCCTTTACACCTACCTGAAGAAACATCACTGTAGTATTATGTTACTGTATTTTGACCATAACCGCCCAACCTGACAACACATGGTATCCTGAAAAGTCATGGCGAACAAGATGGCCACTTCCTGTTTTGAGACTTAAGGAAACACAACACAGTGGGAGCGATTACGAAAAAGGAGTTCGTTTTATGAAAAAAAAAATGAATACAAATATTCAGGTAAGATTTAAGTCTAAGATGACAGCAAAACCAGCCAAAGCTGGCATAAAGCCACCAGTGAAATTGGTTCTGGAGTCCAGCCCAGAGAAGAACTGGAAGCTCTCTGAACAAAGGTGGGAAACATCTGTCCTCTCTCGTTCAGAAGGTTTAGACAAAACATACATGGTTGCACTATTTCTACACAGCCTAGATGATGAAGCTCTTCTAATCCACAATGGATTTCAGTTCACAACAGCTGAAGGAGACTGCACGTTAGACAAAATTATAGGAAAATTTGATAAGTTTGTGAACAAAACGAAACGTATGAAAGGTTCAAGTTTAACAAAAGAAACCAAACACCAGATGAAACCTTTGACGAACTCCTTGCAGACTTCAGACGGTTTGCAAAAAGTTACAATGTTTGTGGAGACTGTCGAAACTTTCTCATACAGGACAAGATAGTCACAGGGATTAGCGACCAACAAACCCGCACTGATCTTTTTAAAGGAAGACAACTTAAACTTGAAAAGTGCTTTGACATTTGCCATTCTGCAGAAGTTGCAGCTACCCAGTGGAAGCCTTCCAGGACTCCATGTCAGCGGAAGTAAAGGCTATAAAATGGGGCCTGGTGAGGCCTACGAGCTATAGACATAATCATCAGCACCCGGGAAACCCTCCCAATATAGCCCCAAGCCTCCTGTCATTTTTAGTGGTTACGCCAACCACCCACGGACTCAATGCCCAGCTCTGACTGCACTTTGCAACATGTGCTCTAAAATTAATCCCTTTCTAAAGCTCTGCAGGTCAGGGAGTCAACACCTTACAGAGAGACCAGATTCCAAGCTCAGACCGATGTTAAAAGTAGGCTTGCAGTTCCACCAAGGCAGTGAAAAAAAGCGTTCCCTAGTCAGATATACCAACTGACAAATGACAGTGACTGGACAAATGAGGTACAGATTAACGGAAACCCACACTCATTCAAGCTAGATACCGGGGCTTCAGTTACAGTAGTAGATAGCCATTCCTAATAAACACTCACATCCAAACAAACTACTTCGTGCAGCAGGAGGTAAAACCTTGATAGTCATTGGTTATACAACTAAGACACTGAGCCCCAAAGACGAAAGCATCACAGAGAAAAGTTACGCTGAGAAAGGACAAGGAAACTCCCTCTTGAGCCGTCATGCATGTGTCAAGATGAGTCTTGTGACACGAATAGAAGAACTTGATGAAGCCAGGCTCAACTTCAAATGGGAGTTCCCTAAATTACTCTAAAGATAAAAATTCCATACGCCATCAAGCTACACGAAAACATACAGCCATCGCACATTTATACTCCAAGGAAAGTATCACATCCTTTAATGTCAAAGGTGAAGAAGCAACTAGAAGCGATGCTTGACCAAGGGGTGATTTAAGAGATCACAGAGCCTCCAGACTGGTGCGCATGTATGGTCGTCGCCCCCAAGCAAGACGGTTCAGTCCGTATAGTGGAGACTTAACAGTTCTCAATAAAGCCGTCAAACGAGAGGTACACACATTGGGATCGGTGGATGAAGACCTAGCTCAGTTCGCCTGGAGCAAATTCTTCACAAAGTTGGATGCCAGATCAGGATTTTGGCAAATTTCACTTACAGAGGAATGTACAAAATACAACACCTTTCTGACACCTTTAAGGCGATATGACTTCAACAGGCTGTCTTTTGTCATTTCCTCAGCATCTGAAGTCTTCCAAATGATTTCCAACAGTTTAATGTTTATTTATAAATACAATGCAAACTGTCTATATAAAACTGTACACAAAAAATGTTGAGAGTCAGCCCTACAGCTTCAACTTCAAGGGAAGAGATGTAATAATTATGTTATTACACTTTGGCCATGATCAGTCGAACCTGGCAACATAGGGTATCCAAAAAAGTCATGGCGAGCAAGATGGACACTTCCTGTTTTGAGACTTAAGGTAATAACAAACAATCACCGTTGATCATTAATTTTATCAACAAATCTTTTTTGCCCCTCACCCCTCCTCCCCCTCCTCAGGCTGGACAAAACTTCCATCCCAAGGACCAGCTCCACATAAAGCGTATCCTGGGGGTCCCCCTGAAGGAACACCAACTGTTAATCAACGCCAAGCTACCCCTGAAGGTTTTCGACAACAAGATTAAGGAGAAGGATCTCCCCACAGACTTTGATCCCCGCACCCAGTGGCCTCACTGCCCATCACTGCAGGAGGTTCGGGATCAGGGGGATTGTGGATCATGCTGGGTTAGTAGATAGTGCTACATATTAGGAGGGTAGTGAGGGGTTGGGGGGAGAGATGTAAGCTGCGTGAAAAGTTGAGGGCAATGCTTTTTGGTAGTCCCTCCTGCCCATTTTTCTTTTGACTTCTTTACTAATACACCATGGCGTGATTAATTATCCGTAAATCTGTAGGATAACGATCTAATTCTGTAAGCTTCTATCCAATGAATGCTGGCCTAAAACCCACAATTGGGCACATTTATCTGTCGGATCGGGTCACCTATTTTTTAGGTCAGTATGTTATGTAATACGAGCGGCCCAGACTGAAATATTTGGTACTTCGGCATTGTCTCTATGTAGCAAGATGTAAAACTATCATAGGTTAGCTCTAGGATCTGTTCACAATATAGCGTGCCTTGATGTTGGAGTTGAAAAAAAAAATCAGTCAACCAAACAGTCATTACAAACCCTCCATATGAGAAAAAACCGTTTTTTTTTTTTTTTGCATATCTTCATTTTAGCCACATTAAAAAAATGTAGGCTCAATTTTTGCTCACCTCACCTCACTGGTCGTATTGAAATTTTGCATGAATGTAGCTCTGTTGTTCGTCCAGTGCAATACCGCCTGTAGGATTCACAATTACTATACTTACTGTTAGTTGGAAGAAATTAAATTTCGTGGTCCACTTATGCTAAAAGAAGTTAAATCTTATTATAAAATAGCCACTTGATATATATTTTTTGACTAGAAGTATGAGATGTGTTCAACAGTAAGAAACATTTTGAATCTGGTACTGTTTCAACAACAAAAAACATTTTTAATTTGTTTACACATCATTTTATCTATTCGAATGTAGGCCTACACTATATCAATACACATATATTGCATATTTTATAAGCTCTATGTGTGTGTGTGTGAGTTTTTTGTTGTTGTTTTTTGTTTTTGTTTTGTTGGTTTGTTTATTAACCCTCCACTATGAGTATGACTATTGCAGACTTTGGCTGATCTAAATCAAGATATAGATCCGAAGAGGCCTTTTTTTTTTCATTTTTCGCTATCTATATTCTAATTTCTTGAATTTTTGTGCCTATCTAGATTTAGGTCTATTAATGGAGAACGTTCACTGATTTTTAATTTTTTTTAAATGCATGATTATGCACATGCACTATAATCCGAACATGAGCCGCACTTATAAAAAAAAAAAATGTGATTGTTCATTACCGTAATTGTAGAGATCTACCCAATCATCCCGATGGTGATCGCTCGCTTTTCTCTAGCTCTAAGCGCTTGTGTTACAGGCTAAATCTTTTAGATTAGTACCTCGTTTAGACAGGTGACTCGATTAAGTAGATCTAAATTAGTAAATGAAAACTTTTTTAGATCTAGACCTAAATTGATAATGAGGGCATACTTGCCATCATCGGTTTATAATAATTATAGCTCTCTATAAGAGTTAAAGTTGGATACTCAGTGCCAAAACGTGGACCCGAGCGCTAGTAGAGTGTTATGTCGGAAACAGTCTCTGATAGTTTTGCAATACTTATCATTTTGCTATTATTTCTTTATTTAGTAAATTGGTAATGGTTTTAGATTTACACGATCTGATAACATAATGTTTTATGAAATACCATTGACTCCTTTTTATTGGCAATGGCACGGTGTGTGGCAGCACATAAAATTGTCAGACGTCAGTCGTGGGGTCCGTTCACAATATGGCCTATATAGGGCTGATGTTGGACGTTAAACCAACTCAACTCCTTCTTAATTCCTCTTTAACAGGCTTCAGCCAAACCATATCACATTTTGCACCTATATTTTCTCAGAGAGACAAAGGATTCTATAGAGAGACAAAGGATTCCGCTGCATATTGCGGAATCCCCTCTGGTTATAATGGGTCAGGCTCTCCCTCATAACGGCGAGTAGAAAGCTAAGCTCGCAATCTTGCTCACAGAGAATAGAATGCAGTCTAGATAACGCGCGCTGGTTTCCCGTTTCGGGAAATGGTCACAATGACAGTGTTCTATCACTTTTGAGGGGATACTAGGCGACCCCAGCAAGCCCAGAGGGCTTGTCCTCTGGACTGACGATCAGGGGGTCGAATCATGCCATCTAATACCACTTCCTTACGTTCGCTTGATAGATTGCCCGGTTATATGATCTTTGCCCAGGCATGGTTATATAACTATGACTATTTGTTAAGCAAGATATTATTTTGTTGTTATTAACACTCATTATTATAATTACAAAGTTCTTGTTGAACGTACAAAAGAACGATGTTCCTATTTTATAAATGCGTTTCTTTTTATTAATAAACATGATACAATGATTTAATTTTCTCATCGGCAGCATTGCATATTTTCATCTTCAATTTAATGAATAAGATACAGAAAGAATTATCATTTTCTAACTAATTTATGCCATACAGTACATCATATGTCATTTTCAAACTAATGGATCACATACACTGTACACTACATCATATCATTTTAAACTAATGGATGACATTCACAATTCCATGTCATTTTTAAATTTATTGATACATACACTACATTATGCAATTTTCAAACTAATGGATGACATACACATACCATATTGTTTTCAAGTTAATCGATGATATACGCTAAATCATGTCGTTTTAAAACTAAGGAATGACATAAACTACATTATGCAATTTTCAAACTAATGGATGACATACACATACCATATTGTTTTCAAGTTAATCGATGATATACGCTAAATCATGTCGTTTTAAAACTAAGGAATGACATAAACTACAATATCTAATTTTTAAACAAATAGATCGCATACACTACATCATATCATTTTAAACTAATGGATAACATACACAATACCATGTCATTTTCAAATTAATGGATGACATACATAATACCATTTAATTTTCAGACTAATGTATAACATACACTATACCTTGTCATTTTCAAACTAATGGATATGATACACAATACCATGCATTTTCAAACTAATGGATGACAAACACAACACCATTTCATTTTCAAAAATGGGTGACGTACATAAATACCATTCCATTTTCAAACTAATGGATTGCATACACTACCATGTTATTTTTTTTATAAAAATGGATAACATTCGCTTTATTTATGTCATTTTAAAGCTAATGGATGACATACATCATGATATGTCATTTTAAACTAATGGATGACATACGCAATACCATGTCACTTTCAATCTAATGGATGGCCTTAACAATACCATGTCACTTTTAAACTTCTGAACGACATGTAGAATGCGACACGATGAGCGGCTGACGAGGAACACAGCAGTACACACTACACAGTTCACGACTTCATGTTAAGTGTCAACATGCCTTTTTTCTTGTGAAATAGACCTCTAGCTTCCTGCGACTCGGTTTCCGACGCAGAAGGTCCGTAGTTCGAGCCCTGGCGATTTCTCTCCCTACTGGTTGGGTTGGTGTCACTTTAATTTGATCAGCTTTGACAGGACTCGTGGTAACTCCGCCCTCTCTAGTGTGTGGCAGCACATAAAATGGTCAATATTCGGACTCGTCCACAATATAGCCCATATAGTGCTGATGTTAAACCAACTCAACGCGCCTCCCCCCCCCCCCCTCCCCCCCGCTCCTTTATGGTTTAGACATTTTAGTTTACAAAAATGTTTAACCATTATAATCAAACTAATCTTGTTGGTGACTAAAGCTTCGGTACAGAATCCCATTGCCAATGTAATGAAGAAAAATGGAAGTATCCAATCGAGGCATATTTATTAGGTTGGTGGTGTGTTTCATCCTAGATGGTAGAGAATCAATATTTATACTTGTCTAATCAGTAATATCAGTAATGGTATCTCTTGCCGTTAGAATTGTAAGTGTGTGAGAAATGACCCAATGTTTCGATATGGTACCAATTATGGCCTCTAGAATATAGCTTTTCATAGTTTGAATAGCATCTATTTTCCCTCAAATAACTTTTAATGTGATGACAGTTTGAATGATGATTTGAACCTATGTTGCTTTTGATCGGCCATATAGTTTATTTTTCCTATAGATGTTTTTATATGCAAATGTTCAACCGCCATGAAGAATAAAACAACATTAATATGGATGTGTTTTATCTTAATGGTACCTATGTCTTAGAGAGTGTCGCTTTTGACATGTCTAAATGGCGTCTATTCTCATAAATAAAAATCGAGTGCAATAATGAGAAGCTGAAATCGCCGCTATGAATTTAGTTATATCTATATTTTTCATGGTGGTATCGTTAACTAAGACAGTATAGTGATTATAGCGCTTGATAGTTCCCATTCTATCTTTTGTCATAGAGAATGTTTAGTACATAATTCTCATGGAGTGCCATGCCGGTTTGCGTTGGTGATTAATCCCTACATTTGACATTTCGCAATCAGGGTAGTACCTTTGTATCACCAATCCATCTTACTAGCCCGTATATGGTGTAGAAAATTAGATATGTACAACAGTATCTTTCCCCATAAATAATTTTTATTATATACTGTACTCAAATCATGATAACATGAATCGGCGAACATAAAAGATAATAGCAGTAGTTACAATGGCGTCCGTCTCACATCGTTAAACACTTAAAAGATGATAATGGTGTGGGATATAGCGGCTAGGTCATAATTCTTAAAACATAATATACACCTTACGTTCAATGATCAATTAATTATGAAGACGCAGAGTGACCAACAATGTGTGCTTATATTGTATACAACAAAGCAGTCGTCAACTAGAACCAAATAATAAAAACCACAATTGTGTTAAACTTTATTCCATCGCTTCTTCATTTCTTCTTGCTTTATCAGCCAGTTATATTACCGGACTTTGTTCTTGAAATTTATGATAAAACAGTCACCAAATTGAGCTTAATTTAGACAAGAGGGCTCAAAGCACAAGAGTATTATAAATACATGATACAGCAATTCTTTAGTACGACAATTAAAACAAAACGATACTGATATCAAATCATGAACTATCCGCCGACATCTCGTATAGGATTCCTGAAAAAAAATCTATAGGGCTCCAAGCTTTTCCAACTATCTGCCGAATATCACATGTGATTATTTATTGGAAAATAGACTCATTTTGTATAAGCGCACGTTTCATGCTCAGCACGGGGTCTTAATAATAATGACATTAACCTATGGACAGCGACAGTAAAACTAAAAGACGCGCTGAGCGGCTTCGTATTATGTCTACGTTTCACGTTCACTCTAGGATCATCGCTATTCGCAACTCCCATCTCACTTTCTTGTTCTTCCTACGTCGCTTCTGTATTGTTGTTGTTTGGCCCATTTCCTCTCGTTTTTTTATTTGTATGTCATTGGCACCCTGTCCCTTCCCACACCTTTTTTTTTTTACTTCTTTCTCTCTATCTGCCTCTCTCTCTCTCTCTCTCTCTCTCTCTCTCTCTCTCTCTCTCTCTCTCTCTCTCTCTCTCTCTCTCTTTCTCTTTCCTGTCAAGTGACAAAATGACAAAAATGAGCTTTTCTCAACTCAAGCACAACTTAAAATCTGCCCCGATCCAACAACTTTGTATCTTTAGACTGTCTGGTCTTTGTAAATAGATCTAACCAGAACAGTGTTCCTTTCTTTTCAAAAGTATCACGCGACTGGCACGAATTTAAGCTAGTCGTGTGACCAGGTAAAAATCAAATGACAGTTTCATTACATTGTTTTTTCTGTCTTTATCACTGTCTCTATGTCTCGTAATGTCTGTCTGACTGTCTCTCTCTCAACTCTCTCTCTCTCTCTCTCTCTCTCTCTCTCTCTCTCTCTCTCTCTCTCTCTCTCTCTCTCTTTCTGTCTGTTTCTGTGTTGCTGTATGTATTTGTCTTGGTCCATTCTACGAAATAGAGTAGTTGCTGGTGTTGGACGTGGAGAAAACAAGCTTTACCCAGTAGTATTTTCCCTTTTCTCAGGCGTTTGGTGCGGTAGAGAGCATGACGGATCGGGTGTGCATCAAGAGTCAGGGAAAGACTCAGTTCCACTTTTCGGCTGAGGAGCTTCTCTCTTGCTGTAGGCAGTGTGGCGATGGGTAAGTCTGTCTAGCTGTGTATCTCTGTTTTTTGTCATTCTGTACGTATGTGTGTGTATAATGGGTCTATATGTCTGACTCCAAAGAAATGCGTCTGTCTGTCAGGCCCTTTTTTTTCTTCTCTTTTATCCTTTTTCTCTCTCTATGATTCTCTCTTTCTCTGCATTACACTCTCCCCCTTCCTGTGTGTGATATTTATCCTCATGTTTTCTCTCTCTCTCTCTCTCTCTCTTTAGCTGTGAGGGTGGCTACCCGTCAGAGGCCTGGTTGTTCTTTCAACATGAAGGAATCGTATCCGGAGGACAATACAACTCTTCTCAGGTATGTCACTAAAGAGGGAGAGGAGAGGAAGGGAGATACGTCCATTTTACCTGATTAGGGTCTTGGTGTGCGCTTTCAAAGCGGAAAAGCATTTTTTTTTTTTTTTAATTTTTTATTTTGTTCTAGGTAGGCCGGCATTGCACAGTTCAAAAATGTTTTCCGTCAGGGAGAGTATGGCTGTGATGGGATGGTGAATATTGCAGCTTTTGGAAGGGTAGGGCAATTTAGGGGGCATTTATTAGTTGGTATGGTAAAGTGTGCAGCTTTAGGGAGAGGGGCGCATAGATCAGCTGGTAAAGTTTTCAGCCTTAGGGAGGATAAGACATTGTTCAGTTGCTAAAGTGATTAGCTTTAGGTAGGGGCCATTGATAAGTTGGTAAAGTGTTTAGCTTTAGGGAGGAGCGGTCATTGATTAATTGGTTAATGGTTCAGCTTTAGGGAGTGACCATTGATTAGTTAGTAAAAAGTTCAGCTTAAGGGAGGGAGGGGGGGGGGGCATTGATTAGGTGGTATAGTGTGGAACTAAATTTCTTGTCATAATCAGGTTGTCTAATTGGGTTGGTTTAAGTGGAATATTTTGTGAAAAAGTTACACCTCTCCGCTAGTTGAGAGGTCTGCCTGTCTTAATGACCTTTGGATTTGGATAGGTTGGAAATCCGTCAACTGGTAGGATCACTCAAGCCACACAAGTCAAAAGGTATACTTACCGTATAGGCCATACGGGATCAACAGCACCGTTTGGTAAAAACAACAACAAAAAAACACTGTTACAGAAACTGCAACAAATATCCACAAAACCAGTTTGGTTGAGGAGTCTCTCCTGTAGAACTCACGATGTGCAGCGGTAAAAGCCTTAAGTAAGCTGGTTTGCGCACAACTCTTCTGATGACCAAGACCAGGATTGAGACCTGGAACATCAGAACCCTGTATGAAACCGGAAGAACTGCACAAGTATGTGGAGAAATAAACGGGCATGATTTGAAGATATTGGGCTTCAGTGAAACCAGATGGACAGGGACGGGATGAATGATACTATCTGATGGAAACACAATAATCCACTCAGGAAACGAAGAATGTCTGGCACACACACAAAGGGTTGCACCCAAGGCAATAAATACTGTTATGGGAACCTATATCACCAAGAATTTTCACTGCAAGATTTAACTCGAATGGCAGAAGATTCACCACCATCCAGTGCTATGCTCCCAAAAATGTATCCGATATTGAAGAGAAAGTGTTCTACGTCGGTGAACACGCCTAAAGTGTGATCGAAAAAGTCCCAAATAGAGATATTAAAATCTTGTTGGGAGACCTAAACGCTAAAGGAGACACCGACAATACAAACATGGATCAAATCATGGGAATTCACAGCACCGGAAAGTGTAATGAAAATGGAGAATTCTTCACTGAGTTCTGCTCCTCTAATAACTTGGTAATAGGAGGCACTCTCTTCCTGCACAAATCCATCCATAATGCAACATGGATTTCCCCCTACGGCAAGAAAGAAAAAAAACACATCACAACTGGCAGAAGCTGGGAAAGGAGCGTGCACGACGCCAGGGTGAAACGTGCTGTGAATACAGCATCAGAACATTACCGGATTGCTGCAGTACTTAAGAAGAAACTCAAGGCTTTCAACGAAAGGGCTGGACGATCAGCATACAAGTTTAGTTAACAGTGTTTAAGAGAGAAACAGAAATCATAGCATTTCAAAATATCCCTGAAAAACAAGTGCGGTATGCTTACTACTAGAAGAGACAATTGAGGAACAGTGGTAAAGCCTGTGAGAGACCTGGAATGGGGCATGTTCAACAGTTTTGGGCAAGAAGAACAGGCAGGAAACACAAGGAGTGGATCTAAACTGACACCTGGACACATATCACAGAGAGGAAGAATGTGAAACATCAGATCAACCTAACACAGGGCATAGTGGAAAAACATACACTGCAGGCTCGATACTGAGAGAAGAAAAGAGAGGTGAAGAAAAGTATCATGACAGAATATGTTTCATAGAGATGCCGACAACAGAGATATAAGCACCAGAGGGCCAAAGAAGCATGAAGCGACTCTCAGGGTCTGTGGAAAGAACGTTAAAACTCTCTTGATAGTGCCATCATAGTTACACCTGCACCCTGGAACAGTCTTTTCTTCCCAATGTGGAATATCTCGATAGATTTATAATGTTTGGCAAACTGAATGCATTTCTAGATCTTTATCACACGATATTAATAGAGAACAGTTTCGATACAGAATTAATCACTTATTAATCATTGGCAGCAACACAACATAGCTGTTTCAGCAAGGTAGTCCAGTGCAAAAGGCGAGAAAGGGTAACTTAAGCTTGTTGACTGTATTATATCTAAGTGCAAGCAACAAAGTGAACAAAGGATGATAGCAATCATGTTGATCTAGGCCTACCCATCTTCAAATCCCAGTAAGGCGGCTATGAGCTGGCCTTGTGTTTTAGACGGCTATGCTAGATCTCAGGGATGGGAACCATATTTATAAAGTGATGGAGGAGTATAACCAAATCGTCAAAAAGACTGGCCAGTACCTGGGATTACGGTACTGCACATACATGTAATTTAAACCTGGAAAGGAAAACCAAATGTGTCGATTATAAAGTTACAGAGACGAAAACACAATCATTTTTTTTCCCTGGCCTATGGTTATACACATTTTTGTGCTATTTACTTCTCTCAACCAGCATTTCTAAATCTAAAAAGGCAACAAAAAGTAGAAAATTATATGTCGTTTTTGAATCTAGATCCAGATAAACCTAGTTCTAGGATATATCTTTGACAATCTATGAAAGATCTATTCTACTTCTACGGAGAAAACTTTCACAAAAAAAGGAATAAAGAGGAAAAAAAATAATACAAAATTTAAAACCGTACAAAGTTAATTAGGATTTCCATTTACATTTGAATCATTAGATATGTGAATTTTTTTTTTTTAATACTCCTTACTGTTGAACACACCTCAAATTTCCATAACTTACAATAGATCTTCAGTAATTTTTCAAAAGATGTACTTGACTTTAGTGTAAGTGGACTACGAAGTTTGGTTTCTCTTGCTTTATAAGTTAACAGTAAAAAATTATGAAATCTAAATGTGTCAGTGCATTGAACGAAAAATAAAGTTACAAATTTTCAGAGGACCTGTGCTGTAGTTAAGCCTCTAGAGTTGGGCTAAAACAGAGCTCATGTTTTCTTATAATTATTTATGGTTTTAAAACCAGTAAATGTTCAGATTATATTGGATGCAAACCATTTTGATCAATGAAAAGCACTACCTTACTGTAGTTTTTTTATTATTATTATTATTATTATTATTATTATTATTATTATTATTATTATTATTATTATTATTATTATTATTATTTTTATCATTATTATTATTAATCATCATCACCCTTTCACATCCAGGGCTGTCAGCCATATGAGGTACCTGCCTGCGATCATCATGTGGTCGGTCACCTCCAGCCCTGCTCCAAGAAAATCATGCCGACGCCAAGATGCAAAAAAACATGCGAGCCAGGATACAACAAAACCTTTGAGGATGATAAGAGATATGGTATGGTGGTGTAAATACAAGTCTTGACAAAATTTGTTGTATGGTCCTATAGGTTTATTCTTTTTATTTGATTTTTTTTTTTTTTGGTGTGTTGTAAATCTCTCTGATCCCCTCCGAAGTCCCTTAGTCCACAAGTCTCCACACAAGTTTAGGAATGCAGATTTTAAGAGTGATCTTATACAAAGACAGGAGCGTGGTATCCAGAGCTTGGTCGATCTTATAATACTATCACTAACCCAATCAGGAGGCGGACAATTTCAGTTGCTGTCGGAGGGCTTCAGTCACTGACCTTCTCTGTTGATGCTCTATCCCCTTCTCTACTGTGCTGCAAAAAAACTTTGGTCAGACTATCAAGGAATCACTCCAGCTTGTTAATTGTTTTTTTTTTTCATTTTCATCATCTGTTACCTGCCAGCTTCGCCATTTATGTCAGTCTTGATAAATTCACACCATATTTCTCTGTTCTCATAATGTTTGTAGATTGATGCTATTTCCTAAATTCCCAATGGTGATACTTAGGTTTTCTAAGGTTTTTTGCATCAAATCTCAAAGACACACGCCCCTAACTCCCAATCTCTCATTCTCAATTGTTAACTTATCACTCTATCCCCTGGCCAAAAGAAATAACAAAAATAATTTTTTAATCTAATCAAATCTATATTCAACACTTCTCTAAAAGAGCAAAATGTTGATTCCCTCTTTCAAAGGCATCTTATTGTTTTGTGTTTTCCAGGCGCAAAGAGCTACCACATCCGTGGAGAGACGAACATCATGCAGGAGCTTGTGTCTAACGGACCGGTAGAGGCGGCGTTCACAGTGTATAGCGACTTTCCTCAGTACAAGAGTGGTGGGTTTTAAATCACATGATTGTATACAACTAGAACATGTGTTTGATTTTTTATATTCCTATGTTCAAGGTTGTGTAAATCACAACTAAACAAACAAACATCTTCCTGTCCTACCCTGTGAATAGCTTGAAATAAATAGTTGGGGACATGGAAGAAAAAAAGAATCCTTGGTCGTAGAAAGTTAACTAGTCATAGTTTTAAGTCTCCTAGGTTTTAAGAAAGAATGTATAGGACGATGGTACACCCCAACAGGACACTTGAAACTTGGGTGGTCACAATATACTTATACTGATCCAACTGGTAGGGGAAAAAATAAGCAATAAGAGCGGGTCTCGAACCCTGGACCCACTGCATGAGAGCCAATGCTTAAACCTCAGCACCACTACACTCCTTGGCATAGTGAGTTGCTCACACAGAGTAAGATTTAGGGGGCGAACTGGCTCAAGTGTAGAGCATTGGTCTCCTGATCAGAAGGTCCCTTGTTCGAATCTCACGGCCAGCAGATTTATTTGTCCCGATTTTTGTCTCCTGTAACTGGTTGGGTTGGTGTTATTATACGAGCAGTGATCGATTGAGACGGGAGTCATGGTATCCCCACCCTGTCTCATGTGTGGCAGCACTTAAAATTGTCAGACGCCCCTAATGGGGCCCGTCCACAATATAGTCTATTTAGTGATAATGTTGGACGTTAAACCAAATTAACTCAACTTAACTCTAGTTAGATTTGCATCCCCTGTGGTGATTTTTCCAACACATGTTTGTTTTTTTATGGTTCCATTCTTTGCAACCCAGATTTTTCTGTTTGTGATATTTAAAGTTTTGATGGATGTACAGAATGTCAGTTTAGCACTGGGCTAGAAAAGCATATCTTACTATTTATAGTTTTGAGAATGATGAGAAAATGTATAATTATATATTATTCATGGTACTGTGATGACATTAGCTTTTTTTTTTTATTAAAAAAACAATCATTATCATTTTAATTTTGACTTCTCTGTGGGATACATACTTGTTTAACAAATCTCTAATAAGTCTCTGAAATACTCCATCTTGCTTACATTGTAAGTTTGTTACTGGTTCAATTCTTAATCAGACAGCGTAGTTATTGTACACAACCACAAGATTGATGAGGTTTTATATCATGTGGTTAATCCATCAAAGTTGTAAATTTGTCATGGATGAGACAAAGCAATAAGATTTGCTCTATTTTTACTCCCACCCACCCCATCCCCATCCCCTCTTTTTCAGGTGTGTATCAGCACACTACCGGATCTGCCCTAGGGGGTCACGCTGTCAAGCTCATGGGCTATGGCGTTGAGAACGGAACCAAGTACTGGCTGGTTGCAAACTCATGGAATACTGACTGGGGTGACAAAGGTAATGGGTTTGATTTCGTGTTTCTTGACAATTTTTTTTTCATTGTGATATAGAGCTTAAGAATCCTCCTCAAGGCAAGGATCACAGTTATCCGCGGATCTGCTAATTTTCTTTGCAGCAACATTTTGTAAAGGCCACTGCGTGTCCGGTGCTGATGCACAGGTTTGTTACCTGAAAAAGCGTGGAATTTATGAAAACTGTGATCCCTGCCTTGGAATTTATTAAATCAGTGGCTCATCGTTATTACTTTTAAGAATCAAAATATACAGAGACGAATAATCATGAACGTGGTTAGCAGCCATTACAAGAAGTACTTGCATTACAGATTGGAAGTACATTAGACGATAGATTTCATTTGTTTCACTTTTGATATCAAATTTGTTAAACCTCTCTATTTACAGCCACCCATCGGTGAAATACACCCAGGCTGTGAAAAATCTGCATATTTCTTTTTATAGTGCCAATTTTAAGATAAAAACCAATATGTATTCCTGAATTTGTTTTTTTTTATGCTTCTATATGTCCCTCGTTCTCTCTCCCCCCACCCCTCCCTCATTTCTCTATCTCTATCCTACAAAGACATAGTAGGCTGTTTATATCCCCTGCTCCTGTTCTTCCTCCCTCACCCCTTTTCCTCCCTCCTGCTCTTACTTTCTTCTGCTCCTCCTTCCTCTGCTCTTTCTCCTGCACTCCTCCCCCTGCTCCTTCTGCTTGTCTTCCTACTCCTCTTCCTGCTACTGTTCCTTCTGATTCTCCTGAGCCTCCTGCCTTCCTCTTCCTGCTCCTCCTGTTCATCCTACTGCTCCTCTCATCATCTTGCTCCAACTCTTCCTCCTCTCCTCCTGCTTCACCGCCTCCTATTCTTTCTCTCCTCATCCTCTTCTTGCACATCAATACTACGCTACTTCATTTTATTCCTATTCTTTTTATTTCCTTCTTCTTTTTCCTTTTACTTTTCTTGGAGAGATTGCTAGAGAAGATAGAAAAATAGAGTGACAGAGAGGATGTCAAGGGTGGGAAAAACAATCCTTGTTAGTTGTGATAAGTCTTGCTGGACATGAAAAATAAATAGTTTAACTTGTAAAGAGAAACAGATAGATAGAAATACACTTTAGATAAAAATACAGATAAATAGACAGATGATTGAATGGATTGATAGCTAGATTCATAGATAGATACATCCTTTTTCCACCATTTGCTATGCATTTTTTTATCATCTTTTAGAGTCACTTGGTGAAAAACACCATGGAGTGGCTTACTGTTGAAAAAACAAACAAAGCGACAGTGGCCTTCCTTTTTTTTTTGTCTGTATTGGTCACCTGGTGATTTTCACCCACGAATGGCTCACAGTAATACAAATAACGAGTGGCGGTGAAGGTGAAAGTTATCCATTCCAAAGAATTTTTCATTACATTTTACAAACTTTAATGTTTGCGTTTCTTGGTGCAATCCTTAAGACAATATCGCTTTTAACGTGGATTGTTGGGGTGATGCACAGTCTCTGTTGTAGAGCCCAGCTATCGGTTATAAAATTATATATTGTAACAGGGGTTCAGACAATGATCCAACATCCACTGGCTCAACACAAATAATAAGGTCAACTCCTTCTTGTAGAAATATTGGAGAATAACTTTATTAATTATAAACACGTCTACGGTAGTGAAAATGTTATAATGATAGAAATCTCGACAGCAATCAAATCCACAACTGCAATAACAATCTGTGATCAATTCCACAACTACAATAGCAATCCGTAACTGTAACACGACAGTTTCACTTCAACTTCTGTAATAATAGTGGTAATAATGGTAACAAACGTGCTCAGACTCTCTGACTGACTGACAACTGCTCACAACTGCTCACGACTGCTCACCCGTACAAGCCTTTTATACCTATTTGTAACCCAGAAGATTCGAGTTGTTCACAAATCTCGATACTTCCAGAAGTTTGTACAACTTACGGGACAACAAGGGACATTACTCCAGTTGATTAGAAGCATAAGACTGTAAACAAACCGAAACTGAAAAACAAGCTGTTTACCAGATTGACAGGTTTCTCGAATGATCTTCCCAACCGGGGCAGACAAGGTAGGAGAACAAACTAATGATGCATAGACTAGATCTAGATCTTTCTCCAGTCTTCTCATCTTTTCTCTATACATCTCTATCTCTCTCATTCCCCGTTCCACTCTCTCCCTTTCTCTTCCTCTATAGCTTTCTTCAAACAAACAACCACAAACTTGTCACATCACCACATATCGGAAAAGTAGACTTAAATGTTACCTTACAGATACGATTTTAGTAAACTGTGTCAAGAAAATGAAAAAAATGGACAGGATATTAATTTAATCATTATGCATTTCTTTCATTTAAAATATTTGATTTCTTAACTATTGTTACTCTTTTAGGATGATCAGCAATATCAATGTTTTGAAATACTCCATCTTGCTTACATTGTAAGTTTGTTACTGGTTCAATTCTTAATCAGACAGCGTAGTTATTGTACACAACCACAAGATTGATGAGGTTTTATATCATGTGGTTAATCCATCAAAGTTGTAAATTTGTCATGGATGAGACAAAGCAATAAGATTTGCTCTATTTTTACTCCCACCCACCCCATCCCCATCCCCTCTTTTTCAGGTGTGTATCAGCACACTACCGGATCTGCCCTAGGGGGTCACGCTGTCAAGCTCATGGGCTATGGCGTTGAGAACGGAACCAAGTACTGGCTGGTTGCAAACTCATGGAATACTGACTGGGGTGACAAAGGTAATGGGTTTGATTTCAAGTTTCTTGACAATTTTTTTTTCATTGTGATATAGAGCTTAAGAATCCTCCTCAAGGCAAGGATCACAGTTATCCGCGGATCTCCTAATTTTCTTTGCAGCAACAGTTTGTAAAGGCCACTGCGTGTCCGGTGCTGATGCACAGGTTTGTTACCTGAAAAAGCGTGGAATTTATGAAAACTGTGATCCCTGCCTTGGAATTTATTAAATCAGTGGCTCATCGTTATTACTTTTAAGAATCAAAATATACAGAGACGAATAATCATGAACGTGGTTAGCAGCCATTACAAGAAGTACTTGCATTACAGATTGGAAGTACATTAGACGATAGATTTCATTTGTTTCACTTTTGATATCAAATTTGTTAAACCTCTCTATTTAACCTTCACAGCCACCCATCGGTGAAATACACCCAGGCTGTGAAAAATCTGCATATTTCTTTTTATAGTGCCAATTTTAAGATAAAAACCAATATGTATTCCTGAATTTGTTTTTTTTTATGCTTCTATATGTCCCTCGTTCTCTCTCCCCCCACCCCTCCCTCATTTCTCTATCTCTATCCTACAAAGACATAGTAGGCTGTTTATATCCCCTGCTCCTGTTCTTCCTCCCTCACCCCTTTTCCTCCCTCCTGCTCTTACTTTCTTCTGCTCCTCCTTCCTCTGCTCTTTCTCCTGCACTCCTCCCCCTGCTACCTTCTGCTTGTCTTCCTACTCCTCTTCCTGCTACTGTTCCTTCTGATTCTCCTGAGCGCTCCTGCCTTCCTCTTCCTGCTCCTCCTGTTCATCCTACTGCTCCTCTCATCATCTTGCTCCAACTCTTCCTCCTCTCCTCCTGCTTCACCGCCTCCTATTCTTTCTCTCCTCATCCTCTTCTTGCACATCAAATACTACGCTACTTCATTTTATTCCTATTCTTTTTATTTCCTTCTTCTTTTTCCTTTTACTTTTCTTGGAGAGATTGCTAGAGAAGATAGAAAAATAGAGTGACAGAGAGGATGTCAAGGGTGGGAAAAACAATCCTTGTTAGTTGTGATAAGTCTTGCTGGACATGAAAAATAAATAGTTTAACTTGTAAAGAGAAACAGATAGATAGAAATACACTTTAGATAAAAATACAGATAAATAGACAGATGATTGAATGGATTGATAGCTAGATTCATAGATAGATACATCCTTTTTCCACCATTTGTCTATGCATTTTTTTATCATCTTTTAGAGTCACTTGGTGAAAAACACCATGGAGTGGCTTACTGTTGAAAAAACAAACAAAGCGACAGTGGCCTTCCTTTTTTTTTTGTCTGTATTGGTCACCTGGTGATTTTCACCCACGAATGGCTCACAGTAATACAAATAACGAGTGGCGGTGAAGGTGAAGTTATCCATTCCAAAGAATTTTTCATTACATTTTACAAACTTTAATGTTTGCGTTTCTTGGTGCAATCCTTAAGACAATATCGCTTTTAACGTGGATTGTTGGGGTGATCAACAGTCTCTGTTGTAGAGCCCAGCTATCGGTTATAAAATTATATATTGTAACAGGGGTTCAGACAATGATCCAACATCCACTGGCTCAACACAAATAATAAGGTCAACTCCTTCTTGTAGAAATATTGGAGAATAACTTTATTACAGACGTCAGTCTTGGGGTCCGTCCACATTTTAGCCCATATAATGATGACATTGGAAAGTCTAGAAACACCGTAAATCACATGGTGCAAACACCCTGGAGTGAATAGCCTCTGATCACATAAATTATTCTTTTTATACTTGATAGGTTTCTTCAAGATCCTGCGTGGGCGTGATGAATGTGGCATCGAGAGCCAGATTGTCGCTGGAGATCCCAAACTCTAAAACTTACCAATCTTGACATATAAGGAAATTGAAAAAGGCACTATCTGCAGCAGAATAAGAGACAGAGAAAGAGAGAAAGTTGCCACCACTTTCTATTTCTAGTTGCAGAGTTTTGCTAAGCCAATTTTTATGTCTGCTGGGATCTTAGTTTCTACAGCCTATGGTGATAATAAGGTTTCTCAGCATCATGTGTTAAAAACTTTTTTTTTCTTGAGACTTTTTATTTCAACAAAAACATGCCAAACAAGTTTCATCATTTTATAACGACAAAATAATGAAAATATTTTGTGGTTTTATGTTGTTTTTTTATTGTAATTGTGTATGTAAAGAATGGCATATCAATCAAGTGTTTACTTTTAATAAAAATTTGCTTTTTTTAAAAAGATGCTGTATCTAGACAACAGCATATCAAAGAAGTGTCTACACTTTGTACAATGACATAAGCTTAAACATCAAGTTTTCACAAACACTTTTCAGTGAGATTTTCAATTTTAAAGGCATATCAAACAAGTGTCAACTTATATCAAGTGTTAAAAATAGTTTTTTGTGAGGTTTTGAATTTAGACAATAGCACAATTATCAAACTGTCAACTTTTTGTTAACAATGAGTATGCCAATATGCTTGTTTTGGGAGATTTGTTGCATTTCAAGGAAGTGTTGATTTTTTGAACCAATTTACATGGAGTATTAAAAATGCTTATTTTTTAGACTTTTTATTTAGAGAAGAGCATATATCAAATGTTTATCAACTTGTATAATGTCAAATACAGTCTAACATCTCACAACTAATAAAAGCAATTTGTGTTGATGCCGGATTTATGTTCCCCCTCACTCCCTTATAATTATCATACGTTGCATAATTTTACAAAACATTTTAAAGGGAAATAGCTTCTGATGGAGTGCCGATTTTGATGGGGATGGGGGCAACTGGCACTGATTTGTGTTTTGTTTTGTTTTTGTCTTTTATTCATGATTGTCGTAAAAAAAACTAATTTAAACACCCAATCTATGCAACATTACATGTTGTTAACTTTCCTCTCGTTTGAAGACTTGTTATGTTTCACATCAATATATATTTACAATAATAAAAAGTCCATATAATTATGTTGTTAGAGGAGGCTTTCCTGGCTGCCCTGAAATATTGTCAACATAATCTATATTTCTAGCAGTGGTTATTTCCTTCTTTAACATTGAAAGACTGCATGATGCCTTATTATTTTTATCATTATTATTATTATTATTATTATTATTATTATTATTATTATTATTATTATTATCATCCCTATGTATGGATGCAAGGCTCGGATAATATCAAACCAAGCACAAGAGGAATTGAGGGCAGCTGAAAAATGGTTCATCAAAGATTGCTCATAAAATTGTGGACAGCAAAGAAGTCTAATGAAACAGTCCTACAGGAAGCCATCACAAAAAGATCGTAAATACAATTTGCAGAAGGCACACACTCTTTTTCGGATATGTGATGGGACGAGAAAAGATAGAACATCTTGTGATATCGGGAAGGATTAAGGGAAGCACACCAAGAGAAAACAATGCCATAAATTAAAATGATAATATAATAATAATAATAATAATAAATAATAATAATAATAATAATAATAATAATAATAATAATAATAATAATAATAATAATAATAAGAAAATTTTTATAGTGCTTTATGCTGAGGCCTATCATGTAGTAAACAATGCATGTTTACTTCAGCTGTTGAGTAGTTGCGCAGAGGGTGTTATCGAAGTCTGGTCTCAGAGGGAGGAAGAAGGTTTTTAAGAGGGTATTAGAAAAGGTGGTGCTCCACCGATTCATTCATTTGGTCATACAGCAGCAGGCACTTTGGGAGAAGTTGAAGCTGCATTCTGTTTAGATGGAGGTTCAGATGTATGTGTCCAGTTCTAAGTCGGAAGATTGTGGAATGATATTTTCTGAGAGGAAGTTGATGGTTGTCGTGTGTTCATGTATTTAAAGACGGCTCATCCTGTCTTGCCCATAGTTCATCTGTTTCATCTGCTTTATGTTTCTTTTCACGATTTCTTGTCAGTGCTTACAGTAACCGGAATGGCTGATTGTTCATGTCGAGATTCCCTTTTTGAGAAAATATGAGACCCCGTTGAGAAATTTGAGAAAACAAATGTACCAGTTTTAAATAAATAATTATTTATAAGATACGCACTAATTTTCAACAGATTGCAAGAGTAGGAAATACACATGTAACATGGGAACGCTAAAATTTTTCTCAAATCCTAAGATCACATTTTACAATAGAAAGTAGAATGGGTACACACGTACCTAACTGGTTGAAGTTCGTATCCCACAGAACTAAGAGTAAATTCATCGAACGCCGTGAACATTTTTCAGAGCCTAAATAGTCGTATGTCAAGATACAACCCATGAATGCACTGAAGGATGTAGTTTATTTGAAACCAAAAATTCGTATGACACTCGTACGATATAAACAGCACAATACTTGAAATCAAAACGTCGTATCTGGACTTACAAACCTATGGAAATCAATTTTACCCGAACGTAAGTTATTATAAATGACTTATTTTTTAAAGCTCAGCCCTGTCATTTTGACAAGAGGTGGACACCGCTATGCCCTTTAACATATAATTTCCAAAATCGCATTTAGAGTTACGACTCTTTGGTTCTCTACCCACGATATTCAACGCGTGATTTACTGGCAACCAATGTAAAAACATGGCCCCGCTTTCTTTTTCCTGTTATTATTTTGATATCTCTGCAATCTGTCTAGACTCTAATTACATAGATTCAAATTTAAACAGTGGTCCAGCCGTGAAAAAATGAGGGCTGAAAAGCAAGGGTCTTTTTTAATGCTTCGCCCAGATAATTTGTGATTGCGCTTATTGCCCGTATTACAAAGGTTGCTAATTTGTGGCCCCATTTTAGATGATGATCTACAATCACACGAAGATTGTTAGCTTGTTTTATAAACTTAATTACACCATGGCCAACATTAATACATTTTTACATTATCTTTCAGTTTATTTTTGACATAAAAAAGTAAACATTCTGTTCAGGTGAAGTTTGTTTCAAAATAAAACCATCCAGTTTTCTACTTTCTCAATACAAACTTCAATTTTTTACGAGCCCATGGAAATCAGATGGTAAAACTGATTGATAAAGCTGAGTGGTTTTGTGCATACTGTGAAAAGTATAGGACCCAATACAGAAGTCTGGAGAACACTTGAGGTTCCCACCTTTTTTTTTTTTGCATCGAGAGTGTTTGTTGAGACTTCTTTTCTTTTCTGGAAACTCAGTTTTTCCTGTGCTATCCTTGGTGAGAATCTAGTGGCATGGTCTTCATCTCTTGAAACTAAAGTACAACCTCCGCTGGTGTAGCAGTTTAGCCAAGTTAGCTATTCTAGATGTTAAAACTCTCGACACAGACAGAAGATAATAAAGCATTCAGATAACTAAATCAATATACATAACATGTATAGTCATATTAATAATAATTATAATGATGATAATAATCATAAAAAGAAAAAGAAAAATGATAATAATAACAATTATAAAAACAATAATATATTGCATTTATGTGGCACACTTCTATGAACTATCATGCTCACTGCGCATGTCAAATACTTGGTCTCGCCCATCGTCTCATCCTCAGCCCTACCAGAATATATTTTTTAATCCCGATCCTCCATCATTGCCTTTTTTTTTAAACTATTACTGTGAGTGTTGACATTTTTAGCGAGATTAATGCCATTAAAACTGTTCCAATATGCACTGGTCCCATACCTCATTAAAGGGATTTTTTCATTGGATTGAAAGGCTCATGTAATTACATGTTTTGATCTAGCTAAGTAATTCTACAACTGTCTGGCAGTCTGTTTGTCTCTGTAGATGTGAAAAATAAACAATTACTGTATTTTGTTTTAAAATAAAATTTGTGAAATTTTCCTTAAAATTTGTGCAAAAAGTGACGAATTCAAACAACGAAAATTGCAAAAAGTTGCGATCTGGCCAAAAGCTACAAAAAAGGTACAAGTTGCGATTGCATAATCTAGTGGAAAAAATCGTGTATTACTCTTGGGGCAACAACGCCCCAAACGTAAACTGCTGATATAGATACACGCTTCACAAATCGACTAATTGGAAGTACAACTCCTTCTGTCATCGATTTAAATGACTCAATAGAATCTTTTCAAAGTAATATACCCTCTCTAAATAACAGAAATAACACCTGCCCGTTCGCAAGACGAGAATAACACTTACCTTGGGCTTCCAAAACAAATGTACAAGATCGCTTGTCATGGAAATATGTGTTCACTTGACTTAATTTGGTATTAAATTTGTTATTTTCGGTAGCCTCACACTGACGGTATTTTCCAGTCTTAACCGAGGATTAAAAAAATAATAGACCAAGTCAACAAAATACATAAACAATTATCTGTACTAAGATCGAGCTTGAGCTATGATTTTTTTTTTTTTACTTTTAAGCTGTTGGCCATCGTGACAACAGTTATCATTATGTTATTGGCGGAACAAGCAATACTGTCCTACCTTTTGTAAGAATTTAATAGAAATAGACCACTGTTACCTTTTCTTTGAGCTGTAAGTTATTTTACGCTTTGAATGCAATTTAACAGAACTTTACTGCACATAAGATTTTATTTTTCTGACCATCTTATTTATGACCTTGCAGTGTACAGTTCTCTTAACAAAAGGGTCCAACAGAAGAGATACTCATATTATAATTTAAATAATTATGTGTGCTTTATTATTTTGGAAGTGACTATTTATCCGGTAACCAGGAGTACGGACGCTGAAGCCAGGGCGGCTGGAATGACATGGGCCGAGCTGAGGAGGACATCCCAGAACCGAGTACGATGGAGGAGTGTGGTTGCAGCCCTATGCTCCTGTAGGAGCGAAGAGGATTAAGTCAAGTCAACATGTGCTTATAACGACCTCCACATTTGAAGACCACAATGGAAAAATGAGAAATTTGACAACTTTCAAGATCATTCCATTTTAAGTTTCAGAATGCTCTCTATTCATCAGTTTCTGCAGGTCAATGTCTTCAAAGATGATATTTATGTGACATACAAATCATCTGTACAATTTAAAATTATCAAATGTAACACAGTGTAGCAGTATAATAACTGAAGCGATAGTACATTTCAAAACAAGAATATCCTTGACGGTTGCAACGTTGTCAGGCTACAAATGTGATGCTATGACACTTATTTGTGGAAGATGATCATCAAGAAGACAAAAGTTTTGTTCTGATTATTAAAATCATAAATTCTAATACAGGAAGGCACAACATTTAGATGGGCAGATCAACTGAATGCAAAAAATACATTACAAAGACATACGGCAAGAAATTATCCATGTGTAAACTTAAGAATTTTCTTGTTTGTTTTCTCTTTTACTACATTTGGTTTGCAGACATTGCTCTGTTTTAATGAGTGGTGAATGCGTATGTTAAGGAAGATTGAAATAACTTTATCAAACAGACTGCAGGATGAGCAGTTTTTAATCTGTGTTTTTTCTAGGTCTGCTCTCAAACGTTCAGTAAGTCTTTGTCTTAATCTTGGTGTATAATAAAAAGTTTTGATGAGGTTTGAGTATAAATTTTCTAGTTTCCCTACTAACATGATAAAATTGTAACTTGGGTATACAAGGCCTTCGTTACAATCTTTGTATTGTTTAAATAATAAAAATGTATATTTTGGGTCTGATTTGTCTACAGCTTGAAGCGATATATATTTCTGACACATTTCACAAATTTTTAATCTCAATTTTTTTACAATATAGCCAGAAATGTAAGTGACAATGTTCTCCTTGACATCATCAAGCAAAGTATCATAAATGTCATCATTTAAAGGATCTTCAACAAAACTAGGTACAGCGTCAGATGATTTATCTGGTACATGAATATTGACATCTTCAGTATTGCCAGAGAATGATGAGGGTTTTTTACAGAAATCTTTTAATGTAAGCAAAAAAATACTATCATCCTCCTCACAGTTGCTACTTTTAGGGTGGACAAAAATTTGGTTGACCATTATCCTTGCTATATATGTTCTAAATTGAGAAGGTGTTGGTCTATCATTATTAGAACTATTATTTCTGACTTGTGCAAAGAGATTCTCAATACAGTCTTGATTTAATCTATCTGTAAAAAGAAAAGCAAAATTATGATTCTGATTTAAATCCTCCCAAAGCAACAAAAGAGACTTTATTGATACTTTCCAACCATCTAAGCAAGGCAGAGTTTTTCTTTTAGAGCATGGTGTTAATCTTTCTAACCATTCTAATGCCTCATTAAGAAAGTCTATGTGACCTGAATCATTTCTAAAAGCATGAGCCATGGGCTGTTTGGATCTAAATGTCCCACTGTTAAAGGTATTAAACAGTTTATCAAACATATCAACAAAAGTAGCAGTATGTACAAGACTGCCATCTTGATTTTTAGCCCCTATAAAAAAAGGGACATTACTCTTAGAAATCCTCACCTAATTTCACGAGTAGAATATCTTTCCTTCAATTATCTTTGGTTTAACTTCCAATATCAGCACTATATATGCTATATTGTAGACGGGCTCCAAGACTGACAGCTTCCATATTATGTGCTGCCACACACGATACACGACGGGGATACCATGACTCTTGGCTCAGCCAGTCAGACTAAACTGACACCAACCCAACCAGAAGGTAGCGAAACCGCCAGGGCCCTTTTGCGTCAGAAGCCGATGTTCTACCCCAGGGTGGGAGGTTCCTTTTAAATATTTTTTTAATTAACTAAATTTCAACGACATTATTATGCACAGATTTTTCAACATTCTCGCCTTTTTATCATTGTTTATAAAAAAAAATCTAGGTCCACGCCTAGACAATAGGGGGATACCAGGACTCCGGTCTCAAGCTGTCAGATTATATTGACACCGAGTTGACCCATTAAATGTTGGCCGATGGTTAGTTTCGAACTCATCAACCGTTTGAAACACCAACAAGAAAAGAGATAAAATTATTGAACATGCCGGAATTGTTCACACTAAGTCTTGAAAAGATTGGTTTTTCTGTGGATACATCAAGTTCATGCCTAATTACATCAATCTTTTCAAGGAAGTAGGTATTAAAGGATTCTGGCATTTCGTTCACAGGAATATTGGAAGGAAATATTTGATTATTGTCCTTTCCCAGCAAATTATTACAAATTTGAAATAACTCTTTACAAGAACCACTCTTTTGTATCCTACTTTTAATATATATATACTCTTTTCCCGTTTCAAAAATTTAACAAATATTCTTTTTTCTTCTAAGTATAACTCTCTGTAGACAATCAAACCGGTCTTTCGCCAGAATGTCTCCTACTCCTAGGTTCCTATAGGTAGTCCAATACGACGACTGGTGCCAAGACTTACGTCTGACAATTTTATGTGCTGCCACGCATTTGACAGGGTGGGGATACCATGACTCTTGTCTCAGCCAGTCACATTATACTGACATCGACCCAACCAGTTACAGGGGACTAAATTAAAAAAAAAAAAGGTTCGAATCCCACACCTCCAGAAGTGAAGACCAACGCTCTACCAAGTGAGCTAATTCGCCCTACGTGGAAGTGCGGTGCAACTGGGAGTGATTACAAAATGAAGGTGCTGAATTTTACATTAGATCTAGAATCTAGATCTATTAAACCCTTTTCATTAGTTAAGCCTTCATTGTAGATCTAGAAAGATTGCTCAAGTAAGCCAAGATTTTAGATTTAGATAGATTGCTTATGTAAGGCTAGATCATAGATCTAGGTAGATTGCTGAAGTCCAGCGGTAGCGGCAGCAGTGCCATTAGAACATTCGGTAGTCAATGACGCTTTGACTAACCAAGCCTAGATCTAGTTAGTATAAAAGACGATCCGGAGATTTTAAGGCGGGCTATTTTTATTTTTAATAATAATAAATTTATGAAAAAATATATCAATAAAAAGGTACAGGCAAACAAGGTATTTAGTAAGATGTAGCTGCTGTGAAATATGCATAATTATAGGTTGAGCCGTCTTCGAGCTATATCCGAAAAACGCCTCGACTCTACTAAAATATATAGATACCTTTCGTAGTACCTATTACCAAAGATGTAGAAAGAAAGATAAACGACTTGGAGTTTTTTCCTATTTACAGAGTGAGGATCATTTTCTCGATTATTGCCCCTTGGTGCGTACGGGTGATTTACAATACAATAATAAAGAAAAACAAAGGATAAACGCGTTTGAGTGGAAACAAAATAAGTTTATTTTATTATTACTCAAATTATCGTCATTTTAACGGGTTTTAATTTATAAACATGTGTTAAAATAATTAACAACACATAATATTTCAATACAAATTCAATTGCTTCTTTTTATATTAATCAACATCTGTGATGTATTGAGAGAGTAGCTAGGCAAGGAAACGCTCTCGCTCGCTCTCTCTCTCTCTCTCTCTCTCTCTCTCTCTCTGCCCCCCTCCTTCCCTTTTTCCTCCTACAAATCTAACAATACTCACCAAGGTTCAATGAAACGTATAAAACTCGCGACGTATTAACAAAATTAATATCAATGTCCTGAGGTTTTACGCACACGTTACAAAATTCGTTAAGAAAAAGAACACGAAAGACGCAATTTTATTTTACTACCCTGAAGAACAATTCAACAAAAAGCAAAACTTTTAGTGATGTTTTTTCCCTTTGTTAGTCTAAAAGCTCAGGGTTAAACGTTTATTTTTTTGGTTGCACAACAGAAGTGCTTACGTATTCATGAATCGAAGATAATGTAGCCCAGGCATGTCCTTTAGAGTGGGAATCAAGAAAATCAGGAAACTTTCAAAGTAAAAGTGGTTTTATATAGCCAGATTAATAAATGAAAGCTTTCACGAGTGAGTCGGGATTCTTTTGTATGTGCCAAAACTATTGTTATCGTTTTAAAAGCCCTTCAAAGTTTCGGTTTTATCTTATATGAATTAAAAATATGCTGTCTCTTAGAGAATGGCTAACCTAGCCTGAAAATAGCGGATTCATTTAATAGCTATAGAATATAGTCAATATACACGGTCTTCAAAAATGTATAGAACTTCTTTTGCTTTTGTTTCGACAGTGAAGTACTACCATTAGCCAAAGCGTTCTCTTGGCAACATGACGCACAGTTAAATAGCAATGTTTTCCCATGGGGACGACAGTGGTCTAACTGTTTTGACCTGTTTTGTAGTTTGAGTTATAGGAGACATTTTGTATACCCGTTTAAGCCGTGTGTCCCTAATAAGGGACAGTGAGTTTTACACGGCTTTGCCGCTCGGTTGACTCAAATTAACTGTTTTAACGACATCAAATGTTGTCAATATTACTTTTCTTACTATGCTCTTCATTACAGAGCTTAGTTTTTATTTCCGTATGAAGCTACATATATTGCTATATTT
>RQTK01001117.1:132899-158099 GCA_003991915.1 Elysia chlorotica
ATAATAATAATAATAATAATAATAATAATAATAATAATAATAATAATAATAATAATAATAATAATAATAATAATAATAATAATACATTTTTATAGCGCTTATGCCGAGGCCTCAAAGCGCTTCACAAGATTCTTTCATTCGTCCATACTAATTGTACATCAGACACACCCACACCCATACAAACACACTGACACACAGACACTCAATATCAAAAGCAAAATTGACATGTATATTACTTATCAAGATAATTTTTAAATAGGTATGTCTTGAGGTGTTTTTTGAATAATTGCAACATTGCCTGCGGACCTCAGTGAAAAAGGCAGAGAATTCCAAACACATGGGCCTGCAACACTGAAAGCTCTGACACCATAAATCTTAAGGATAGATCTTGGTACCTGTAAGAGTTTGGAATTTTGGGACCGTAAGTCTCTTATAGGTGCATAGGGACATAGTAATTCCTTTAAATAAAGAGGTTCTGATGTTTGAAGTGCATTGAAACAAAAAAACTGCAATTTTATATTCAATTCTGGCTTTGACAGGTAGCCAGTGAAGTGTTTGTAACATATGTGTTGCACTTTCCGATTTAGACTTGCCCAGAACCAACCGAGCAGCACAATTTTGCACTTTCTGGAGTTTTATAATTTTTTCATCTGAGAGTCCCACTAGCAATGAATTGCAATAGTCCAAACGAGACAATACCAAAGAAATTACTTGATGTTCCATGGACAGGGTGCAGTCAAGAATAACACCTAAGTTTTTAGCTCTATCGACAAAAGATAAAGGAGTCTCTCCTCTGCATAAATATAAAATCTGATATGTTAAACAACAGTGTGCATATCATATATTTCTTTCTTGGATGTTTGATCCTTGTCGTCACCCTCATCAAGATTGGAATCCTTGGAGGCGTGTAGCTTCTGACCAGCCAAAGTCTGAGGTCCACTTGAGGATGCACACAGCTCCTCGGTGATCTCAGGGTAGGCGTGATTATCACTAGAGAAACGATGCTGAGACACAGGCTTGAGTTGTGGCCCTATAATAGACTGAGGCATTTCTAAAGTGTCAGCATGGGCTACAACACTAAACTTTTCCAACAAGTGAAGATTGTTTCTGTGAGTCAGCAGTAGACTCTGTGAAGAGTGGGGGGCGTATAATCCTTCTTGGCTCACAGAAATGTAACCACTGCTGCTGTTGAGCTTGTTGTTTGTAGCACCCTGGTGGTGGTGGTCATTGTCACAGTGTCTGCCAAACTGAGGTGGTTCTGCCCCAACATCAATGCCATGAGCATCACCAAGGCTAAGTGCAGCCTCTTTATTCATCAATGTTGGAATGTTTCCCATAGCTATGGCTCCTTCATTGTCTTGGCTGCCAAAATCATGCAAAGATCTTGTATGGGATAAATGATCACTCCTTTCAGACCCATGTTGATGCATAGCTGGATTATGGTGTTGCACGGAGATATTATCCGACTTGAGTTTATTTTTGTTTGTTCTGTTGCTGGCATCATCGTCACGAAAGTAAAGAGACTTTAGTGCAGTTAAGCTACTTTCCTGCTCCTCTGATTCCCTCTTTTCGAGTAAAACAGATTTAGAAGGCAAGACACGACTTATTGAATGCTGTTTTAATTCCCTTTCAGCATCTTCCAGTAGATGAGACAAGTGAAGCTTATCTAAGATTGTTGGCAGCACAGAGACAAATTTTTCATGACCAAAACGACGCGCACATTCTTCAACAAGCTTAGCCTGAATGTCAAGCTCGTTGGGAAATCTGAAATTTAAATTTAAAAAAAATTAAATATTATATTGTGAAGACTTCATTACTGAATATTTGATGTAAATTGGTATGTCTCTGAATATGAATATTTGATGTAAATTGGTATGTCTCTGAATATGAATATTTGATGTAAATTGGTATGTCTCTGAATATGAATATATTTTGTAAAACGTTATCAAAGTAAATTCTGAATCTTTCTGTCCCATATTTTGGCACCTATTCCTTGATATTCAGTTAGTGTTCTTGTATTTAAGACATGAATTTGTGCCTGCACAATAACAATACAGATTCAGCAAAATTTTAGCTTGTTTTATAAGATAATGAAACTGAAATTATTAAGGATGAAAACTGTCAAGCATTACAATGAACATCTATCTTGCTTGAAAGTTGTAACTTGGAAAATAATGTCTAGAGTAATGCTCACTTTTTATGAAAGTTTCCAATATCCTTAGACGTGATGCCGAGCTCTCTGCACAGCTGCTCTGTCTGCTCTAAGTCTAAGGCCTCTGACAGGGTGCGCTTCAGGGCTGAATATCCAGACATAGAGGTAGGCACACGACTCTGTCATTTTTCATGGGATATTGATTTAAGTTATGTGTGAGAAAAATGCTAAATATTAAAAATAATAAATAAATAAAGATGCATGTGTGCAAATTTCAAACTTTAATTTTGCATGAAAATTTATAATATACTCACTAAGTTCTTCATAACAACTTATCTGTTGAAAGTTTGCTAAAGAACTTTAAATAAAGTGTTTTTGGCACCATCAACAATGTTACATAACAAAAAGTAATTTCTTCAAATACAAAGATGTCAATTTATACAGCAAAAGCATATATATACATATATAAACTTCACGATCCTGTATACCTTCTTCAGAGGAAGGAGCAATGTGCTATTTTTCGACTCAGAACGCAACAAATCTCCATCAACTTTCACCTGAACAGACTCAACGCAAAACACACATCACTTTGTCCATTGCGTGATGACAGTATGGAGACCGTGGAACACACACTGTTCCAATGCCCCAGTCTTAGCCAACCAAGACAGCATTTCCTCCCTATGAGACCTGACCTACAAACGGCTTTATATTCCACCTCAGCGCAGCTACAGAGAACTGCTGCCTTTTTTTTCATGGCCCTAGGCAAAAGAGCGCAAGCTCAGAGGCCACTGGACTAAAAGCAACAACTTAGCTGGCTTCTTTTACACTCACCTCATCAGCTCGCTTTGACACAACTTTTAGGTCACGCACATAAAAGGTCCTCATGAGATCATCCAGATCTTCACTGAGCGCTGTTTCGTAGTCGCAGACGGATTCTGGTGTGTGAAGGATGTCAATACAACATTGAAACACAGGGTCAGGAGCAACATCAGGATGGTTCTCCAGGGCCCACTCTACTCTCACTGGATCAGTCTGTCTACAGCATTGCACAATTTCGCTCAATCTACGTACCTGTGAGGAAATAGAAATAGTGAAATTAAAATTTTAGCTACATCAATGCCTATATAAAAACAAAGCTTTATCTTTTCCAAATTATCAAGTTCTTGAGAAATCAAGAATAGCATAAATACCTACAGTAAAAAAACTGATTCTTTGTTTTCAAAATGTATGTGATTCACATTTAATTTTTTAAGGAAAAATGTAAAACAACAAAAGGCGATGCATTTATGAGAAAGGCATTTTAAATTTCGATCTCCATTAAGAACTCTGATATTCAAAGCTAATTCAAGAAAGGAACAGAAAATCTTGAAAAAAAAAGAGAACAATCTAGTCCATGATGCACTTAATAGGTGGCTGGGTGTTAGTTCACCTGGAGTGGCTTAAACAGTAGTCTGCTCCCACCAGGCCTAGCAACGTGTCTCCAGTTCTGCTTGTCTCCCACAGCACCCATTATCTCCATGCGCATCACTAGACGGCTGTCTGAGGAGGCATTGTTGAGGAGAGGAACTTGCATGTCTGTCAGGAGCTGGCGATCCACTTCACTCTCCTGTTTCTGAAATCTCTGTAAATTATTATTATTAATTAATAATAGTATTGAGCATTAGCTGTGCTCTATCTAAACCCTTCATGGGCAAGCATGAGACTTTTTATGGGATGTAACTGTCATATGTTCCTCTCCAGTTGAAGGCGAGAATTCTAGGATATGTCTGTATGTTATGGTATACCTCGCAGATATTATCATTAAATTATTGCAAATTCTCGCTCTTCTAGTGGTAAGTGGGATACTATTTCATACTTTGAGTCCCGCACTGCTAAAAGCTCTTTCGCTACAACTTTTCAGATTCATTACAGGCAGGTTGTAAGACTAGTGCTATCAGCATATGATCTTAATCCTTCCCCACAGTGTTTCGCCACTTGACGTCACATGAAATCCCAAATTTCCGGATTTTTAAAGAATCTAACAAAAATTAAATGAAAAACCTGAACATAGCGAGATTTCCGACAAAAGTTCAACTTCACAACCCACAAATGAACACGTAGCTACGAGGGGTGTTCACTATGTTCTTAGCATGACAATGAAAAGTTCAACTTCACAACCCACAAATGAACACGTAGCTACGAGGGGTGTTCACTATGTTCTTAGCATGACAATGAAGGAATAAACCCAGAGACTTAAAATTTGGCACACTTACATTTATTTCTCTACATAGTCACCCTGCATAGTTACACATTTCTGCCACCTGTCCTTGACCTTCAAAAGTCCTTGAGAGTAAAACGTGTCATTTTGCGCTCGAAACCACTCTTCCACAGCAGAAATCGTCTCTCTCTCTCTCTCTCTCTCTCTCTCTATCTCTCTCTCTCTCTCTTTCTATCTTTTTCTATATATTTATCTATTTATCTCTCTGTTTCCCTGTACAACTACAAGTAAAACTATTCCTTTTATGTCCAGCAAGAGTTGAGTTGAGTTATGTCCAACATCAGCACTATCTAGGCTATATTGTGGACGTCTGACAATTGTATGTGCTGCCACACACGAGACAGGGCGGGGATACCATGACTCCTGTCTCAGCCGGTCACATTATACTGACACCGACCCAACCAGTAGGGAACGCAACCGCCAGGATTCGAACTCGGGACCTTTTGCGTCGGAAGCCGATGTTCTACCCCTGGACCACCACGCCCCCCAAAGAAGAAGAAGAAGAAGAAGAAGAAGAAGAAGAAGAAGAAGAAGAAGAAGAAGAAGAAGAAGAAGAAGAAGAAGAAGAAGAAGAAGAAGAAGAAGAAGAAGAAGAAGAAGAAGAAGAAGAAAAAGAAAAAGAAAAATAGGAATAAAATGGATTAGCGCACTATTGATGTGCAAGAATAGGGGAGAGAGAGAGAGAGAGAGAGAGAGAGAGAGAGAGAGAGAGAGAAGGACCAAGAGGATGAGAGGAGGTGCAGCAGAAGGAGCATAAAGAGGAAGATAAGAAGGAGGCGGATGAGCAGGAGGATGAAGAGAAAAAGCACCATGAGGGGGAGCTAGCAGTGGGAGGAAGATGAGAACCAGGAGCAGGGAGAGGAACAATAGGAAGAGCAGTAGCAGGAGGTGGATAGGGAGGAAATGCGTTGGAGCAGGATGAACCTAGGCAGTAGGAGCAGCAGGCGAAGGATGAGAGAGAGATAGAGAGAGAGAAAGAGAGAAAGAGAGAGAGAGAGAGAGAGAGAGAGCAGGGGAAAAACAAGAGAGAGTGTGTTCGTGTGTGTGAGAGAAAGACAAAGAGAGAGGGAGAGAGAGAGTATTGCCATGGCATACTGGTGTTTTTCGCCCACGAATGGATTAGCTTCGAGGAAACCATATGGTTCAGACAAAAAATTTTAAAAAATCAATAAAATTTTATTTAAAATAACGAACTTCACACATAGAAGCGCAAAGCACAAAGTGAGGAGTACATCTTGGTTTTTATCTTATAATTAGGACCTATAAAAAGAATTACGCAGATTTTTCACAGCCTGGGTTTTTTTCACCTACGAGTGGTGGTGAACGTTATACTAGACGTATACACCTACCGGGTACTTTTAATTTTTATCCGGCCTGATAAAACGGGTTCTTACCCTTTATATGAGACCAAAAGCGGGTGGGTAGGGGTGTTAATTAAAGAGAAAGAATTATGTTTCATAGGGCGAGCGGATTCGTAGACGTAGTGGGTTGGTAAGCGAAGAGTTCTTACCCGGAGACCACTGTATTCATTTGCACACAACTTACACTTTCAGTGTCCCTTTTAGGGAGGAATGAAATAATTTGGACCTTATGAGTAAAAACACATGCAACTGTGAAGTAGAAGTGTCTTATGACTAGTGTCATGCGCATTTATATTAAGACGCCCAATTCTGGTCATCTTACTAAAAAATGGTTAGCATTGTGCATTTGACCTATAAACACCAGATATAATCAAAGTAAGTGCTCAAAAAACTGCATAACATCTATTTTAATACACAAAGGTACCTAATATTTTTCCAAATGTCATAAAAAGTGTTATAGAATGATATCAGTAACGCTCTTCAACTAATTTTGGAGTTTTTTGACTACTGGCATCTCAAAATATCTTTATGCATGTCCAGATTTTGAAGTTGCTTTACTCACCTTTAGGTAGTCTCTGATAGTCAAGCGTCGATCCCATATGTAAAGGATAACCCTAATTTCTCTTCTGTGCTCTGATATTTGGACATGAGAACCAAATACCATAGTGCATATGGATGGCAGGCTAGTGCTCTCGCATAGGGTGCAAAAGTAGCCACTGGTGATTATAATGAGGAAGGGGATTCAAAGAGTGCAACGAGAGACCAAAAGAATTAGATTAAGAGGTTATGTAATAATGATTACAAAGACATCCAAGGTCATTTATCTTTATGAAGAGATAACGATTAGAAGTACATATTGAGATGTTCCACTTCCACTTACGAATGGCTTAAGAGCTTTTTGAATTGTAAACAGCATGGAGGCAGGGCTCTGAGAGAAACTTTGGCATTTGACAATTGAGAACTATTTCTGATGACTGTAACAACCTTCAAAAAAACAAAAAAACTTGCTAAAAACATATCTTTTTTTTTAATACAAAAATATTCCATATAATACTATTAATATTCTTTTTATGTGCGTGATTTACTGATTTGGGTTAATTAAAATAAAAAAGAAATTTATTCTCGCGTAAGGGTTCAAAATTCTTAAATAATTTAACAAAAAATTACTCTTGTTAATTTAAATATCTTGATGAGATAGACACTGATCTAACAAACAAATTGGTATGCTAATGTCCAAATGACCTCCCTCTAATATAGACCATCCAGCAAGGCCAATGGCGTTATTTAGCTTTAAAAAATATTATCAGCAAGAGGACAGTAGACTTGTGTAAGTATAAGTATATAACTGTATAGTTATAACTATACCATGGAAACAACATAAACAGCAAAAGAACAAAAATCAAAAACAGCAAAGCAGCTCAAGCAGTTTGTGTGAAAAACCAACTAAACGCAAAGGTTGAAATTTATCACACCAATTTGAAATGCAAGGTAAAGACTTTAAGAAAGTCATTGAAGACACACAGATGAAATAAAGAATACTTAGAGAACTTGAAATTCAGCAATTAAATATGTTTCATCTTGTTTGAAAACAACAACGAAAACTGACATACTTTGGCCACATATCTTGGCACTATGGCATCGAAAGGATATGCATGTAGGGCAACATGAAGTGGAAAAGAGGATGTTACAGATCAAGAAGCAGTTCAATTCAAGATATTGAAGATAAGTTTTAAAAGAGAATCACAGACCCAGGCCGCATGGCACAGAACAGAAAAGTTTTCTACAAATTGGAGGGCTATGAGCAAAGAGGATTTGCCATAACTGCGTGATGCCTATTTGGATTTCACATCCAGCTGAGATGGCTTTTCTAATCTAAAATGTGGCTACAAAGAGACAATGTTGCAAATCAATAATTCAAACTTTAATAAAAGTTTTATAAAGATATCACAAATCCATTATTTTGAGTTTATATTACATTTTCTTTACATTAATATAGATAGTATTGTCTGAAAAGCAAAGCATGCACAGTTGCATGAAAGCATGATCAGTTGCATCCTACGCAACATGCAACATGTGCTAGGGGCATGCTCAGGGTAATGAGTTCAGAAGTAGCTGTTGGTGGGATATTCAGTTGGGAACAATAAACGTTGTTTTAGAAGTACCTAAAATGTGATGTAGTGATGAGGATCTTGTTTCCATCCTGATTTTTTTCCCAGAAAGCCTCTTGATTGGAAGCAGTACCAGCTTGACCCTTGAGGGGAAGGCACCTGGTGGTCACATTGCCCAGCTCATCCACAGAGAATGTGTAAACCTGGAGCGTAACAAACATAGTTTAATTACTGTTATTCTTTCAATAACTATCATTTACAAATTGTAAAAGAAATAATGATAGGTTAAACAGATTACATATTAAAAAAGAGAGTTATTCAAGTCAGTGCTTTCCTTTTTGTTTGAAATTAAACAATAATACAAATGTTTATTTTAAAATTGGAAGAATAGGGCGTAAATGCTACACCTCTAGAACTTTAAACAACATGCAATCAAGAACCTTTACTCCATCCAAACTTCAAAAAAAATCTACAGTGGTCACAATTACAATAACATCATATCTAAAAGTATGTTACCTTGATGCTATTCACAGCAAACTCTGCAGACAATGAGTGAGGAAGATTCAGATGCAGAGGCCTCTTGAACTCAATGACTGGGAGGGCCAGATATTCAACCACTGGGGTTATCAGACTCTCAAAACTAGGGAACTCAATCTTGTTATGAGAAAAAACAAAATCAGAAATATAATAAATACTCAAATAGGTTAATGTTTGAAATGGATGACAAGTATACATCAAATTTGTAATTTCAATTCTTTTTTAATTGTTGAATAATAATAATAATAAGAATAATAATAATAATAATAATAAATAATAATAATAATAATAATAATAATAATAATAATGTAACGCATCTAATGAAAATATTAATAATGACGAAGATGATGATGATAAACACATTATTTTTAGAACAATCACATACAAATCATTCATGTCATAGTCATAAAGAAAAGGATCCGTTGATTACCCTTACAGCATCATGATCTAAAAAATTTGTTTCTATCAAATTTCTTATAGAGGTGAAAAATGACAACGAAAGAACCTTCTACATGGTATAAAAGAATAATGAACAAAAGTTTATACTCTATTAAAATATAGATATGAAAACAAATACTGAATGAGGATTCAGTTAAAAAAATATTATAACAATCTTAAAAGTTACAATTGAAGTCTTCTTTGTTAAAGCTTTATAGCTCGCCTTTCTTCTGATATCAGCTGTATCTGTAAAGACAGAGCCATAAATGTCGACAGCTTGGCCCCTGGGCACAGCACTTAAAGGAACAGATAAGACAACATCCGATCCTCTAGCTTGAAGCACTCCTCCTTTGTGAGTAAAGGAACCACCAAACTGCCAAGGCGTGCCTAAGACTGGGTCAAGAAAAACAAATTAAATGATGACACAACTTAGAAAAGATTTTAAAAGTGAATAGGATGGAATCTTTTGAAACTCTTTATATTGTAGAACTGGGACCAGTGGATTGGACTATCTTCAAAGTTAAGGTCCTCGCGCATCATGAGCAGTTTTTCTCTTTGCTTTGGCCAAGTTTTTATATTGAAGTACATTAAATGCAAGATAGCTAGAAAATTTTTTATGGTGTACATTTCCAACTTTATGAGAGATTAAGATCAACATTTTTGACATATTGTGAAATTTCAGGAGCAAAACAACAAGTTCTGGTCAGGATTTCTAGGACTAATCTTGAAAATTCCTGTATTTCTGGAATCCAGGATTGTGATTTTTTTTTACTTTAGTTCATAAACAGAACAAATTAAACAAAAAGCATCTCGTTAGTTGCGACCATTCGCATTTTATTTTTCCATTGCTCCTTTTATAAATTAATTAAAAACACTCACAATTTAGCAACCAGTCTAAATCAAGTACAGATTTACAAAGGTCCTATAAAATTAAAGAAAGTTACCCGTTTTACTAATGGGTGGAGATACTGAGTCTTCTGTCTGCACTCCCGTACTGGCTTGGTATGTGGCAAGCTCATTTTTTTTGTCCAAACTAAAACTCTTTGTGAGCCATTCCATTTTTATTGGGGGTGAACTCTTCATTGAGTGCACAGACATGCAATCAGAGCCAACTTCTATGTAATTGTCTGATGGAGAAGTAGGTGGAATGCTGGGAAGAAAAAATTACATCTGTTGTCATTTACAGAGAATAATGTATTTCTTTATTATCCTGATAAACAACATGCTATACAATGCAGCCTGATAATTCTCTTAATTTTTCGTCTGTGCTGTTACAGATGCCAACAAGCCATGTTATGCGGAAAACTTAACAGTGGATCTAAATTGCTAGTTTTATTTGGACCCATTTCAATGCAAAAGCAGACAGACATAATTATGTGGTCCGCCATAGCTCAAAATCCTGCACTGTACCAACAATTTGTAACAAATTGTTGCATTTCATAATCCTGAACACATGCTTTAAACAGTTAGATTGGACTTATTGCTTTTGAAATTTGAATTAAAGTACTCTTAAAAATATGTGGATCTCAAGATTAATATAATCATGAAACAGGAGTCATGGTATCCCCACTTTTCAAACCTGGGACGTCCCTAGCTACACTAGCTCCGATATACATGAACTGTGAGTTATACAGATGCAATACAAGGCACATTTGAAGAAAAAAATGTTAAAAAAAAAATGCTCTAAAAACTAAGATAACTTAGTATATACGCTTTTTAGCATCGGCAAGACTCGTTTTGAATTTTTAGATATACCTGATGTAGCTTCTTGCTGAGTGATGAGAAGTTGTAGAACTTGCACTGCTTCCATTCCACCCATTTTCAAAGTTTCCAGACTTTAACTGAAGGTGTTCAAACTGTCTGGGCTGTCTGGATTTCTTAGCATCTGACTGTACTGTGGGGCCATCACCAAGGTAAGGGTTTTCCACATATCTGCAAAGAGCAGCCACAACATCTTATGCAATCAAAATTACTATGAATTGCTTGACCTTAATTTGACTAGTTGCAAACTATGGGAATTTCTATTTCAAGACTAAGAAAAACCCAGCAATGTATAATTTTTATATAATTTATTTAATGGACAACTTAAACCCAACACAAAAGTAAAAAGTGTAATCTATATGATTCTATTTTCTCCCTATTTTAATGGAATAGAACTAATTTGAGGCACAGACCTGGAGGCTAAAAACAAGCTATGACATTTTCTATGGAGGGTGCTGTTTGCATGCATTCTCTTTCATCAGCGTTCTTTCCAACTTGGGTGGAGGTCCATCTTTAAACACAGAGTATAAACCCAATTACATTTGATAAAATAAATCTATACAAAACAAAATAGAAGAAGTTTCATAGATGGCCTATAACTGCAAAAACACCTATGCCTGAACAAAACTCTGAGACAAAAGGAAAAAAAAAAGGTATGACATAATGATGCCATGATAAAGAGGACTTAAAACTAAAAATGAAATTTGCTCCGTCAAATCAAGAAACTCTAGGAGTTGGCTCAAACATAAGGCCCGATGCTTGGAAGGCAAGCCATGAAGATTTTGTAACCTCTGCGGCCCTTTGAAGCTCGCCCAACAGTGCGGGTGACTGGGTGTGAAAAAATGGTCTGTGGCATGTCTGTTCACCTGGTAAACTGACTTGAGTGTTGCACTGTTATCGCTGATATTTTTTTCCAATATTTCTATTTATAAGCTCATAAAATATATATTTATATTGCACTGAGAAGTTTGTTCATTTCACTATCTTGTTTGTTTCTGCTTTTTATTAATTGTTTACTACTATTCGTGACAGGCTCTTTCATGCAGGTGATCACAATGAAACTTATTTAATTTTAAATAGCTGTGGGTATGGCATTTTCCAGAGCGAATCCTTTTCTACATGGAACAACATTCCTTCTGTGCGCATGTGTCTCTTAACTGAAAGGGTTATGTGTCTAGAAGCCTTGTAGTCCCAACTGAAAGTTCTACAACAGAAATGGAAATAGCTGTGGATCGAAACGTTTGATGTCCTACTTGTCAATCCAGACCACTAATGCTAGAGATATCTAGCGCCATATAATTATTGCTTAAAATGCCATCTTTAAATAAATGTTATGTCCCATAGGTTTCCTATGGCGATGGACAGAAAAAAGGGATTGAGTGGAAAAAAGCGGTGACCCCAAAGATTTGAACCTCAACGCTAAAGTAATAATATTTAAATTTAATTAGAGCTACATCCCACAAATTTCTAGAAAAATACCAGACCAGATTTTTGGCCACCTGCCGAGTATTGCAACGTCTTCTTGAAAATGCAGGCCACCTGAGGCGGTAATGATCAAAGATTATCAAGCAAAGCCCCGACAGTTACACTACGATTTGGGCAACAATCCAAATAAACTCAGTACAGTGTAAAAATGAGCCAATTGCAATGACAAGCCCCCAGTCTTGCAATGTACCCAGCGTCTGTTTCACATCAGTGTGTGTGTTTGTGTGTCTGTCTGTCTGTCTGTCTTTGTTGGGCGGCAATTGACACTTCTATGTGAATCAGTCAAAGCATGGCTTTCATCACCATCTTCACCTACTTTAATGGTCCAAACCTCTTTATACATGGGGACTAAACACTGCCAGGTTACCCAAGATCTCTACGGGGAAGGGGGGAGGGCACCCTGCTCCTTCCTCAGTCCTTTTCTCTCTTAGAGATCCAGGCTATCATCAGTGTGACATACTATTCATTGATTTGATTGGTTAACCCTTTCAGAGCATGTACACCCATTCACGAATTTCTCACGTAATAGAAAAGGGAGGAAAAAAGTATGAATGAAGGCCGACTACCAGTGGCAGTTTGTTGGCACCCAGCAGTACCCAGTTGGGAAGTGCTTAGTCAGTGAGATAGGCGGGAGCGGAACCAGTAGTTCTTTCACAGCGAGGCAGTCAGCTGGCGCGCCACGCTTTATGGGTTAATACAAACAATCAGAGTTAAGTCACAGTGCTCCATTATTTTTACCTTCTTTGAAAATCCATATTCCCACCACGCAGTTTGTTGCCATCATTTTTCACCATGCTGTAAATACTGCCTGTTGATTCCGTTCTGTCTTTCTTCGTGTCCTCATTATTAAGACAACGGGTAAAGATCTTGCTATAACTTGTCTCAAGGCTTGCCATTTCATAAAGATGTGTTGAATTTGAAGAAAAGCCAATCTCATCTGTAGTTGAAAATCTGTCATAATTATCTGCAATAAAAAAAATTATAAAAGGCTTTATAAAAAGTCAAGACTGTAAAGAAAATAATGTTAGAAAAAAAAAATATATATATTGGGAAGTGTCAAGGCATAAACACTACAGTAACAAAAATCAAACAGAAATCTGCTATGTTATAAATTTAGTTTAACTTTAAAAATAAAATAAAATACATTCTTTAATTACTTCTTTTTTATTTTCATCTTTCTTTTTTTTTAAATAGAAGAGGTTAACAAATATACCTGGATATTCCTTCCTTCCTCTATTCTTGACAAAAAAAATGGCCAAACCTTAATTACTTTACAAAGATTACATGACTAAATAAATCTGTGTAGAAAACAAAACATAAAAAATAGTTTTTCCTATTGATAGACCACTTTTTTTTAGACCGAAACATAGTAAAAAAAAAATGACAGCTGAGAGAAAAATAACTTTCAAAGAAGATTAAAGAATCCATTGTGGAAACGGAAACCTGCACCAAGGTTCTTGGACACAGGAAGAAGTACCAAAAATTGGATCACTAAGGAATCTCCAGATAAAATAGACAAGCGCAGGAAGATGAGAGCAGAAGTAAACAGGGCTAGGTCTAATATAGAAAAGATAGGTAGGCCCTACTAAGAGAAGAACTGTATTGTAAATTGAGAGCCAAAATGGTCAATAAAAATTAAAAAATTATCTAAAAGAACACAGACTGAAAAAACAGAAACATGAGACTAGCCTTTCTAATAAGAAATAAGCCATCAGGAAAACAAAGCAAAACAGCAATGCCATTTACAGATAAAAATTATAACACATTAATTAGTCCAGAATGTCAGTTAGAGAGATGACAAAAATCATTTTGAATTGCTCCAGACAGAATGTCAGTTAGAGAGATGACAAAAATCATTTTAAATTGCTCCAGAAAACCTGAAAAGCAACAAACATATCTAAGAAAACTCAGGGTACACTTTTTAATTCAAATGCAAAATAAATTCTACTATGCAGATGCCAAACATGGAAGGCCAACACAGGAACTCTAAAGAAACTGCTGAAGGCATTTGCACATTAATGTTGAGAAGGATCCTTTGGGATAAATTAGCCAGACGAAATAATAAAGGAAGAGATTTCAATTAGAACTAGTCAAAAGAAGAGATAGGTATTAGATGGGATATGGGATAGGACACACTGTACTTTGAGAATACTACAGAGAAGCATCACAAGGCAGGTGCTACAGCGGAACCGCAAAGGACAAAGAAGCAGGACTCTGACATGTAAGACTTAAAAAAGATGTGTTGAAAAGGATGTGCCAAGAGCAGGTTAAAGAAAATATGCCCAGAGTAGAAATGGATGGCCCTCTCTGATTTGTGGCTTATACTACTACCCTGCCAAGGGTGGGAGGCAATGATGATAAAAGGAAAATCAGACAACCTTACAAAAGAATTGATCAAGTTGTAGGGGAACACAGTAGGCTTGCAATATGATCATCTTACCTGGAGTACTGCAATTCATAGCTGATCTGGTTGTGAGCATAACGTCACCATCATGCTGGGAGTTATCTTCATGTGAATTGTGACTGTGGAGAGTTGACGGCATAAAATCAGAAGTTGAATATTTTTCCTTTCTTTTCCATATAATTAAAATGGAAACAAGAGAATACAATTTGAAGTATAAAACCTAAAATAAAGAGGGGAAGGGAGGAGAAGAGAGAGGGGGGAGAGAGAGAGAGAGAGAGAGAGAGAGAGAGAGAGAGAGAGAGAGAAAGAGACAGACAGACTGACTTACATGCTAACAGAGGTTTTTAATTGAATTTTTTTGTGAACAAAGAAAAAAAATTATCTAAGTGAAATTCTTACCAAATTTTTTCTTAAATGCTACTTTAACTTTCATAAGTAGTTGAAGCACCCAACAATTAGCAACATAAATGAAATATCAAAGTATTTCTGGACCTTGATATATTTATAACAGGAGTGGCCTTTTTTTAAAACTCAGTAAAGCGGTTCATTGTAAAACACTTAATAGCTGACTCTAAATATTTTTTCAAGGAAAATAATTTTAGGCTCAAATGTAACTATACTACTTGTGTAGTACAGGAAAAGGAGTGAATTCTCCTTTTTTAGCTTAAAAAATGTTTTCCCCAGTTTTCTGTACCTATCTATACCGTTTGTACCCAGGGTTTGTTTTCAGTATAGTAATGCTTTTTGAACGGTGGCTATTACTCTTTATCAAAATAGAAAAATAAAAATAAACAACAACAACAAAACTGACAACAAAAATTACAATATGAACCTTTAGGATGTAAAGATGTTTATTTTTTGTGTCCCCGAATTTTGCAAGGTAACTCCCTACAATACTTTTACACATTCTTTAGGGTAAACAAAGCCTTCATCATGAACTTTAAATTAACTCCTCCTCCTTCTCAAGAGCGAATCGCAGCAAATGATAACTTCAAAAATTAAATTTAAATGTCTAAAATTAGATGAAAAATAAAAAAAAATAAAAAAATGAATCAGTATAAATGTACCTCAGCAAAGTGATTGCATTTTCAGTCTCTTCCTTTACGCCTGGCTTCTTTTGTAGTTGAGCTAATCGAGCTTTGTACATGTATGAGAGCAGGAATAGTGAAACTACAACAAAAGCAATAGCAATGCCCATCGCAATGAACACCCAGTCTGCTATTCCACCTACGGAAAAAAAAAAGCAATTTAACAAGCTGTTAAAAATCATTCCATGTTCATCTCTGAGTACTGGGATGAAGATTATTGCTTCAAATCTTATAAATGTTAAAGATGACATTTCCATATATTTATTAATATAAAGCATATTTAAATTTGTAATGCTATTCAATCATTTTACTGTTTCCATTGTAATTTAGTACATGATCCAAGATGGCTAAGCCGTTTCCTAAATACCCTACTCATATTCATCTTAGCCTTTTCCAACAAACATGTACTTCCATAATAATTTGGTAAACTAAATACAAGTCACACTTAATAACACTTAATACCCTACTATTTTTTTGGACTTTTAACTTTGACATCTGTAGTTATTAATTCACAAATTTTTTTAAAGCTGTTCATATGATGATTAAATGCTGCAGCAAAAAGAACAGAACTCTGAGAAACAGCCAATTATTTGTAAGAAGCAGGAGAAACCATGTTCAATTTTTAAGAGAAGAGATGTAACAGAGGCAAAAAGGTAATGTGATATTACAGCACATAGCATGTTCTTTAAATATATTATTTGAAGTTTATAATTACAGCCATGTTTGTTTTTGTAAGAAACCATTTTCTTTTCAAAGAAGCATTGACGGAAGTCGTACTAATAAAATGCATTATGCACCTTTAGAAGCAGTATGTTTCATGAGAATAGAATTCAGTCAGAAAATAGGCTGACTAGTGGATTATTGCATAAGAAATGTACAAACAGGATATTGAAAAAAAATTTGTTAACTTTTAAAATAGACAGCTAAAAGTTACTAAGCAAGTTACCTAAAAATTTTACTGATATCAATGCTAACTTCTTTCACATGCAAATCAAATTCAAACATTATTTTAAGAGTGTAGATCTAATCCTAAAAATTTTTTAAACAACAAAGTCCAATAAATTTTCATTACTACCTATTCATTGTTACTGTTAGCCGTAAAAAAAAAATGTGATTTAGTCTTAAATTTAAAATCCACTAATTAGAAACGACATCTTTCAAAATTGCCTACCTGTTATTGATGATCACAAACATAGAAAGAGAATTTTAATTTTATGAAAAGTGATCTTACCTTTCATTGATGAGTTTCCATTGTCAGAGTCTCCTTTTGGGTAATCCTCATTGATCTTGCCTCCTTTTGCAATTGAAGGATTTAAAAGAACAGGCTGATTATGTTGCTTGTTTGATTTTGAGTCCAATATATCTGTTGGATTTGGAGGAGCCTTGCTGAAAATATGCATCATAATAAAAAATAAAAAAGATCACAACATATGGATTTGATGGATGGATGGAGAGAGAGAAAGAGAGAGTGTGATAGATAGATAGAGAGAGAGAGAGGGAGAGAGAGAGAGATCGAGAAGGAGAGAGGGAGGAAGGAGAGAGAGAGAGAGAGCAAGAGGAGGGGGGGGTCGAGAAGAAGAGAGAGAGAGAGAGAGAGAGAGAGAGAGAGAAATACACAGCGAAAGTATTTACAGTCATGTGTGTGTATATTTTGAAAGCAAAAAAGAATATATAATCAATTGGCATTGTAAGTTTGTTGGGTACTTCAAAATCTAATCTTTTTTAAATAAGAGGTTAAGACAACCATTTACTGTAGAAATCAACTAGTCTTTATCATACCAGGAGAGAAGATAGGTCATGCCACAATTGGTACATGAGGATAAATAATTTTGAAATGGAAGTTTGGTTGTTAGTGTAAAATGCTAGCAAATTTTTAAGATAAACTTTTTTTGTGTGGAAAAGAATGATGCTTCAACAAACGTAAATTAATCTAAGTAATTAAGGTGAGTGCCACATAGATATGCATGCTATAATGTTAGCAGTCACCATAGTTAATGACAGATGGTGTGAATTAAGAAAAATAGGAGCATGTAAAAAAAAATTTTTTTTTAATATGTGAAAAGATACATTTTGTCAGCAGATTTCTTAAATTGGCCTTTCCAAAATTTATTTACACCCTTGCAAGTACTTTCCCCACATGCAAAAATAAATATACAGGCCACAAGTCAATGAACCTATTGGGTTTTTTTTTTCCAATTAAAAAAAACTCTTAACAATATTTGAAATGTTTGTATCTCAACTTGATCTGTAAAACCTTCTGAACAAAATCTACTTTTAGCAAGCAATAGGTGGAATGACTTAGCAAAGAAAGGCACTCACTCAATGGTTGGCACATGAGACATTTGTCACATGGCATCAATTTTAAAAGTATGTCTAGAAACCCACAAGCGATATCTTTTTTCAGGGAAATAAATGTCTCATGCTTTGTCAACTTCATTGATAGCCATTGTAGCCACAAGAAAAAGCCTATGTGATTCAAGCCTTACTTTGAGGGGGTGTACTTGCCCCGTACCTCTTTTCTACCCTTCTGTTCGCCTCTGAACGTCTCTCTAGGTGTAGTTTAGTCAAGCAACAAGAGGAGAGTACATAATACAAAAACATTTTTTTTTATTTATTAACAGATAAAAATATAAAGTAAGAGTATACTTTTAAAAAGCGTAAATATCAAAATATATAATCTACAATAAGCTGTGCAAAACTGAAGTGATACATTAATCACAGTGGCATATATATTTGATGACGCGAGACCAGAAAAGCCTACAATGCCAAACGAAGAAGGCCCTCCTATAATGAGAGAAGAAGTAGAGTATGCATTGAGGGGCATAAAGGATGGAAAAGCAAGTGGATTAGACAATATCACCATCGAAATGTTAAAGGCACTAAAGGAATTTGGCGTTGATGAACTAACAAAGTTATGTAATGATATATACGACACAGGACATCTTCCAAATGACATGAAAGAGTCAGTTTTCATTACACTTCCAAAAACCCCCAGCGCAACTGAATGTGGGAACTTTCGTACCATCAGTCTTATGAGTCACACAATGAAATTACTTCTAAAAATAATACTAAACCGCATTGGTCCAAAGATCAACAAAGAAGTCGGACATGAACAATTTGGTTTTCGACCTAACAGTGGTACTCGTGAGGGCATTATGTGTATGAAGATGGTTTGCGAAAAATACTTGGAGAAGCATAAAGATATATACGTCTGCTTTATTGATTACGCCAAAGCATTCGATAGAGTTCATCATACCAAATTGATAGAATGCCTAAAGGGCATCGGCATAGACGGCAAAGATATACGTATCATCAGAAACCTCTACTGGGAACAGACATCATGCATTAGAATTGGTGAGGAAGTAACAGATCAGACAAGTATACAAAGAGGCGTCAGACAAGGCTGCGTAATGTCCCCTAGCTTATTCAATCTATACACAGAAATCATCTTTCGAAACATCAATGAACTACCAGGTATGAACATCTCTGGGCAAAACATAAACAACATCAGATACGCAGACGATACAGCCCTAGTTGCAGAAACACCAGAACAACTACAGGCACTCTTGGACAAAGTGAACGAAGAGAGTGAGAAATTGTGGACTCGCGATGAATGCTAAGAAGACAAAAGTAATGGTTATCAATCGCAAAGACATAACACCAAAGATCAATATCAACATTGGTAACACTGTGCTGGAACAGGTCAGCACATTCATTTACTTAGGTCAATTGATCAGTGATGACAATAGAGCAGACCAAGACATTAAACGCAGAATCGGAATTGCAAAAACCAGTTTCAACAGCCTACTGAATACTTTTACATCAAATTCCATCAGCATGAAGACAAAGCTTCAACTACTCAAAACGTTTGTCTGGTCCACCCTGTTATACGGGTCAGAGACATGGTCGATTAGTAAAGCACAAATGAACAAAATAGAAGCTTTCGAAATGTATGCATTTAGGAGAATAGGGAAGATATCATGGCGACAAAAATTGACCAACTACGAAGTGTTACAAAAATTGAACATAAGAAGAGAAATAGGGCAGTGTATTAGAGATAGGAAGCTGCAATATTATGGACACCTCATGCGTCATGAAAGTGTGATAAGAGATCTCTATAACGGCGAAGTGGAGGGCAGCAGAGGCCGGGGACGCCCCAGAACGAAATGGAATGACAACATCGCAGAATGGACGTGCTACTCGCTGGTGCAGTGCCAACGACTTGCGCAGGACAGATGTCAATGGAGGGCCATTGCAGCCAACCTTCGCAAGGAGACGGCACCCGGATGATGATGATAAATATAATAAATATAAAAATATGTAAGAATATACTTTTAAAAAGCGTAAATATCAAAATATATAATCTACAATAAGCTGTGCAAAACAGAAGTGATACATTAATCACAGTGGCAATATATGATTGAAGATATTATGCAAGATAAACAATTTTAAGTCACATAGATTCTAGGAAGATGAAAATATTTACCCAAGACTTGTACCAAAGATTGATGGCATGAGGGATTCATCATATTCAGATGCTGCTGCTAAATCTTCTTCCATGTTCCCAGTATCATGATTCTTCTTGGTACCATTACTTAATTCTTTAAGTGATTCATCTGACTCTTGCAATTGATCATTTTCAGATCTGTCTTCTCCAGAAGATCTTTTAGAGACAATCCTCTTGCTCTTTATATTATTCTGTAAGAGAAAATAATAATAGAAAATAAGTAAGTTATAAAATGCACATTAATGTACAACATACACATAACTGATGCTAATCCTTCCCTACGCCATCTCATTTTAATTTACAGCTTTTCTTTTTTTTTTTCTTCAAAATTTTAAAACATAAAATCAGCAATGCTAACTGGATCATTTTATATTAAAATCGAAATACAAGATTTAATGCATCATTTTATTATTTTATCAAAAGTTACCAAAATAAAATCGCCATTTCCTTTCATTGATTTTCAAAAACTATTACTACTGCAGAGGTACAACATATTTTGCAAGAGTATCAAAATAATCCTACAACTGTTTGGAAACAGTACAACATGTAAAAAGTGTGTTACAAATGTGGACATATTAAATTATATAGATATATATAGTTATATAGTTTAGATTTGCCTAATTTTTTACTTTGCATACTTCATGATTCTTTTTTTTATTATCGTATTTAGTGATTTTATACTAATAGTGTTGGTCTATTTTAGCTGGATAGTTTGGTAGCTGTACTCTCTCTCTCTCTCTCTCTCTCTTTCTCTCTCTCTATCCCTCCCTCCCTCTCTCTCTCTCTATCCCTCCCTCCCTCCCTTCCTCCCTCCCTCTCTCTCTCTCTCTTCTCTCTCTCTCTCTCTCTCTCTCTCTCTCTCTCTCTCTCTCTCTCTCTCTCTCTCTCTCTCTCTCTCTCTCTTACTCTCTTTCTGTCTCTCTCTCTCTGTTTTTCTTTTTTTACCTCTTTGTCTGTCGGTATGTCTGTATCTCTCTCTGCTTGCCTCTCTCTCTCTCTCTCTCTCTCTCTCTCTCTCTCTCTCTCTCTCTCTCTCTCTCTCTCTCTCTCTCTCTCTCTCTCTCTCTCTCTCTCTCTCTCTCTCTCTCTCTCTCTCTCTCTGCTTGCGTGTGTGCGTGCACGTGTGTGTGCATACTTGCGTATGTGTTTAGTCGCTAATAATTTGCACCCTGTACATGGACGAATGAATAATTATGATGCTTTTATTGTATTGGTTATTTCGTTTGCGAGTTTTCTTTGAGCTGTCAGTCAAGAGTCTGGTAGTTAGGCCTACGTATGAGAGTTTTAGTCTGTTTAGATTGGTTTGGGATTCTTGGACAAGTAGTTTGACCACACCTCTTTTAGTTTACATTGACAGGCTTTAGATGGAGGCAGTGGTCGTATTACGTTTTGTTTCATGTGTTTAGAAACAGGGAAATTGACTACTTTGATCATGATCATTTTCCCAGATTTAGACTTTAATGTTGGTCGATGTGCATCTCCCAGTGCTCTGTTCGACTCAGTCTTCGTTCAATCTGACTGGGCCTGGGTTTCCAGATAATTTGACTTGGGGATTTCTCCATGAGCCAAGAAACTCCTTTATGTAGGGAACTTGCGACTGGCTGTGGGCCTGTCCTAGCTACACCAAACTAGGCCAAACTTGGGTCGTCATTCACAGATGACACAGTATGCGGTCTCGGTATAAACAAACCAGGCAACACAGATGCCGTCCGAAGCATACGATACCAGGATCAAGGTCGACGGTCAGCGGTGAACCACTCTTTGCACATACACACGAAGCTAGAGCCTTGCTTGATCAGCTGTCTCTGTCAAAGCGTGCCCAGTTGGTTACTCGCGTGGCTAAATTTTCAAATATTTAAAAAACTAAGCTTATTTCATAAACCGTTTTTATTGTGACCTTATTTTATTACTATCTGAGATTAAATATACTACCTGGGTCTATACTTATAAAAGCATTCTAGAGAAAATTGTGTTTAAAGTTTTGAATCGAAAGCCGGAAAACAATGGTGGGTATCCAACATAGACCATCACAGATCACATTTTGCCTCCCTGTCGCAAAACGCAGATTGGCGGTCCATCAACGGAAGTTGTTATCCGTTGTGCGACATATTGTCTGTGTCAGAGTGGGATGGATGTATAATAGTATAATAAATAAATCTCTGACTTTTGGTAATGTTCCATGTGTTTTAAACAATCAATTGTAAAACCAATGTTGAAGAAAAACAATTTAGATCGGAATGTAATGAAAAACTACAGACCTGTATCGAATCTACCGTTTTTGTCAAAGATCCTAGAAAAAGTTGTGTTTATACAAAAAGGTGAGCATTCAATTTAAAAGAACCTTTTCAGTCAGCTTACAAAAGTAAACATAGTACCGAGACAGCATTACTTAGGGTAACTTCGGACCTTTTATTAGCTAGTGATGAAGGGAAACTGGCAGTGCTTGCATTGCTCGACTTATCTGCAGCATTTGACATGATCACACAATACTTTTAAAACATCCTTCGGTATACGTCGTACAGTTTTAAAATGGTTTAGATCATATTTGTCAGATCAGCAGCAACAAGTTTGTATCGGTACTAAAAGTGAGTGAGTGAGTTTGTTAAATCAAGTTCTAAGACTATGACATTCGGTGTTCCTTAAGGTTCCGTTCTAGGGTCAATTCTTTTTTCATTATATTCCCAGTCCCTGACAAATATTATATCAAGGCATTCTTTTTGTTATCATCTATATGCAGACGACACACAATTGTATAAGTCTGTCTTGCCCTCAGAAGTTGATGTTTTATTATCTGACCTGAATGAATGTGTAACATCAGTTAAGGAATGGATGAGTGCAAATAAACTTAAGATGAATGGTGATAAAACTGAGGTGATGCTTGTCGGAACACCATCCCGACTTAAGCAACTTAATTGTAAAAATGTGTTTATCAATGGTGAAGAACTTCCTATATCATCTGAAGTTTTAAATTTATTTTTTATTTTTATTTTTGTTTATTTTTTATTAAATTTAACTATTGATAAATCTGTTTCTTATATTAGAAAAGTATGTTTTCTTGAGCTGAGGAAAATTAGCCACTTAAGATCACTCATTGATGAAGATGAACTTCGGACCTTTTAATTTATTAGCTAGTGATGAAGGAAACTGGCAGTGCTTGCATTGCTCGACTTATCTGCAGCATTTGACATGATTGATCACACAATACTTTTAAAACATCCTTCGGTATACGTCGTACAGTTTTAAAATGGTTTAGATCATATTTGTCAGATCAGCAGCAACAAGTTTGTATCGGTACTAAAAGTGAGTGAGTGAGTTTGTTAAATCAAGTTCTAAGACTATGACATTCGGTGTTCCTTAAGGTTCCGTTCTAGGGTCAATTCTTTTTTCATTATATTCCCAGTCCCTGACAAATATTATATCAATGCATTCTTTTTGTTATCATCTATATGCAGACGACACAAAATCGTATAAGTCTGTCTTGCCCTCAGAAGTTGATGTTTTATTATCTGACCTGAATGAATGTGTAACATCAGTTAAGGAATGGATGAGTGCAAATAAACTTAAGATGAATGGTGATGAAACTGAGGTGATGCTTGTCGGCACCATCCCGACTTAAGCAAGTTAATTGTAAAAATGTGTTTATCAATGGTGAAGAACTGCCTATATCATCTGAAGTTAAAAATTTAGGTGTCATTTTAGATAAAAATTTAACTATAGATGGATAAGCTGTTTCTTATATTAGAAAAGTATATTTTCTTGAGCTGAGGAAAATTAGCCACTTAAGATCGCTCATTGATGAAGATGCCACTAACTAACTTATTCTGTCGTTTGTATTCTCCAAAATTGATTATTGCAATGCTATTTTCAAAGGCATGACGTGTGAAAAAGTAAGCAACATTCAAAAAATTCAAAATCACGGGGCTAGACTTATAAAACTGACACACAAATGTCAAAGTGCCAGCAACATCTTAAAAGAACTTCATTGGCTTCCAATAAAACTTCGAGTAGATTATAAGATAGCAATGATCACATATCAAAGTCTAAAAGATCCATTTTTTCCATCTTATTTGAAAGACCTTTTACATATCTATCAGCCTGAAAGACAATTGCGAGAAAAATATAAATCACTTTTATGCAAACCCAAAGTCCACCTAAAAAACTATGGTGAGCGATCTTTTAAATTTGCAGGTCCTCACATTTGGAATAGTCTACCACAGTCTGTTTTAGCATCCAACAGTTTGCAATCTTTTAAAAGTAGAGTTAAAACTTTCTTTTTTACATCTTTCAGTGACTCCTTGTAGTTAATATGATTATGGTACATTCTGTGCAACATTTTTACCCCACCATTTATTTACAAGTCCTTTGTCTTTTTAATCTGAGTATTTACACATACTACCTCCTTTATTTTACAATTATTTAATCATAAGTTTATTTTACCCTAAAACTGAGAAATGTATGCTGGTGCTTGTAATGTGTCATATGCTTTCTCCATGATGATTTATTTGATTGTAAGAACTTTATAATACGACTTAATGTTTTTGTATCATAAAGCTTTTATTATATGAATACTTTTTTTATGATTCTGTGTATTCTGTAAATTACACCATAGTTTTAGCAAAATATATTTTATTGATTGCTTGATTTAAACAAATGTAAAGCGCTTTGAGCAACAATATGGGAAAGCTCCCTTGATTTTGGTATCATAAGATCATTGTTTTTCTCCATCCAGCGGAAGCTGTGCCTGATTTTACCACGTTTGTCTCTAGTAGTAGTGCATCTGTATTATTGAAGTCCTGTTTTCAGTTTTACCCCTCATTGGGAATTCGATGTTTGTACATATAAATTTCACTATTGGACCTCTCAGTGAATGAATGAAATTTGATTTCACACTATGTCATGTGATTTCGCCTTGTGAACAAGGGTTGACAAGGGTGAGTTAGCGTTTTTAAAGTACACTGTATTTTTTTTTTCTGTATTAATTAGGTATTTTGATGTAAAAGATATGATTATTCTATTAGCCTCAGTACTCTCTACTAGTAGTGGGCTTGGTTGTGGACTGGCTCTGGGAGTCAGTGGTCTAGTAACACAGCAGTAATGGTAAC
>RQTK01001118.1:0-15165 GCA_003991915.1 Elysia chlorotica
CCAACGACTTGCGCAGGACAGATGTCAATGGAGGGCCATTGCAGCCAACCTTCGCAAGGAGACGGCACCCGGATGATGATGAAAAAAAGACAAACCCCGACCAAGGTGATGACGACGACACCAACAACCATGACGTCAAGAGCAACAAATATCCACCTCCCAGCACACTAACCATAACATGGAGTAGGTCCACATGCTGGGAAGAACGTCCTCTACCTGTTAAAAGACTGTCTCTATTCTGCAACAACAATAACAGCAACAACAACAACAACACTAACCATTGTTCTGGAGCGAGGCCCCAGGCTCGGGAAGGATGTCCTCTTCCTGCTGCGGGACTGTCTCTATCATGGAATAACAACAACAACAACAACAACAACAACAACAACAACAACAACAACAAAATCCATTGTTCTGGATAGGGTCCCCAGGCTCGGGAAGGATGTCCTCTTCCTGCTGCGGGACTGTCTCTATTCTGTAACAACAAAAACAACAACAACAACAACAACAACAGCAACACTAACCATTGTTCTAGAGCGAGGACCCAAGCTCGGGAACGATGTCCTCTTCCTGCTTCGGGACTGTCTCTCTCCGCACATGGAGGGGCCTCCAGGGGAGCTCGCCCTCACCATGCCGATTGGTGTGCGCCGCCCCTGCACGGGGATGTAGTCGCCCATGTCCTGGAAGTAGTCTTCCTTCAGTTGGCTGGGGAGATAAGATATAATCAGATCAGATAAGATAAGATGAGATAAAATGTGATAACTCTACAGTGAATTGTTCCCGATGGCTGTTCACCGCTCTGATCGGGGATGTAGTCACCCATGTGTATCTGAAGTCTACCTTCATTTTGTTTCGGAAATTTGAAAAAATGAGATAAGATAAGATAAGATAAGATGAGGTAAGATGATATAAGATTCGATAAGATGAGATAAGACGATAATACGGGATGAGATTCGATAAGATGGGATGAGAAAGATAATATGATGTGAGATCACCATGATAAGATAAGATGAGAAAAGGTAAGATAAGATAAACAAGATGATTTAAGATATGAGCAGATTTGATGAGATAAGCGTAAGACAAGATGAGATAATATACGATGACATTAGATAGAAAAATAAAACTACACAGTGTACTGTTCCCTATCGCCTGGAAGTAGTGTTCCTTCAATTGTCTGGAGAGGTAAGATAAGGCGAGATAAGATAAGATAAGATAACATGAGATAAATACAGTGTGTTAACTCCTAACGCCTTAAAAGTAGTCTTTCCTCAGCTGACTGGGGAGATAAGATAAGATGAGAAGTTTATTATCCCTCGAGTGGATTGTTTATTTGTTTGTTTTTTAGCGTCCTGTGTCGGGGCCTATATTGTAGCCGGGCCGTAACACTATGGTCTGACAATTTTACGTGCTGCCCCACAAAGATAACGAGGGGAGATCTGGACTCCTGTCTCAGCCGATCACATTATACTGGGACTGACCCACCCAGTGGGAGAGGAAATATTTTACCGACCGTGGCTTTTGAATGGGAAGAACCAATGCTTTACCCTTTGCACACACCCCTTTCCCCCCATTAAAACAACCCCGACACACACCAATCAAGGGGACATTTTTAGATATCATATGTCCAAGAATAAAAGATCCAATCTCTTGGAAATACATGTCGTTCTCTTTGGGTTGCCTGTGGAAATGGGGACGGATGTCATATTCATTAGTAACCGATGAAGAGAACCATCATTTACACCATCCGAAATATGATAACGATTAAAGCAAAAAAGATATTTTCCAAAATCGTAAAAATTAGGCTTTTAAAATAGTTTCTTTTACCTACAGCAATGCCAGTTTCAATAGTTTATTGTTTTGTTGGTTTTATAATATTTGTACTAATCTACTAGGCTATGAATGTACATGTATCGCCTGGCTTCTTAAAACTAAAGTATGCCAATATATTACAGGGGTGGGATGGTAATAATACAATAACTAATTCATGCAGTTAGTAAAGGCCTTATTCTCATCAAGAACACCTGAACTTTTTAGGTAATCACACCCCTTAAGTGTGAAATTTTCTAACTTACAGTGCAGTCATTCTAGTATATTTTAAATTTTAGAGGCTGTCACATAATTCCAGATAGCTCAAACAGTTAGTGCTCTAGATTGAGGGAGAAATACCCACAGCTCTGATCTGAACACCAACATAAATAATGAGAATTTGAGAATACTTGGTTTAGTTATGCGGAGCGTCTGATATCTCAGCCGTTTGCGCTCTGGAGCAGAAGTTCGGAGTTCGACTATTAGCTTTAGGCGCTCCTATAGCTCCGCCACCGCCTCCATAGGATTCCTCGGTAAACCTAAGACGTGAAACAAATAGGCGATTACCTTTTTTAAAAATTCATTTACATAGGACGTCTGTTACGGTAAGTTCTGTCTGCGCCAAGTTCCTTCTGAATTCTATACCAACTGGACAAGTTCCTTCTGAATTCTATACCAACTGGACAAGTTCCTTCTGAATTCTATACCAACTGGACTTTTAATGTCAGCCCAAATCGCTCAGCGTTCTTTGAAACTCTTTGCTAGGAACGGCGGTTATTCGAAAAACAGTAGACTTAGAGCTGCGGTAGCTCTTACAACTTGGCCTGACAGTCCTTCTATAAAGTGGATGGCCACTGGTCAGGGCTAACGTAATGTATTTCCACAGCTTTGTGCATCTATGTCGTGGATTATAATTATGGATCTGGAAGATCGAGGCCACAATCATAGATCAGACAGTGGATCACTCTTACTTCTTGCGGCTGCTGGGCTCGAAATGATAGACTTAAATACCACCTGAGCTTTACAAGAGAAGATTCCATGCTCATAATGATTATGTCTCTGATCGAACAGGCAATACCCATGGCCAACTTTGTCTTTATTTCTTTATCCAGGCGATTCCTCAATTTCACACGAAAGATCCCTTCGAAAAATTATTTTTTTTTATGAACTAGATCTGTAAATTGGTTTCTCTTCCAATGTCTCTATTTATCTCGTCCTTGTCTTCTTGTAGTCTCTATTATCTTTTTTTTCTTTCTTTCTCTCTCTTTCTCTCTCTTCTTTCTTTCTCTTTTTAGCTCTCGCACTCTCTCTCTCCCCCTTTCTCCCTACTCTCCGCAAACTTGCTCAACCCTCCCATTCACTCACTCTAGAAACAATTCGTTCTTTATTATCTTTCCGGTACAACTATTAAAGATACATGCATCAGAACAAGAATGTAGCTGAAAAATTAAACCCGCTACAACACTGAGCCATCTGATAACGTTTGTCTAAGAGACCAACGGACCACTACCAACGTGCTGACGCTTTCGCTCCAGGGAATTAGAATGGTCTGAGAGAAATGTGTTTACTAAATAAAATATAAGATCAGAGTTACAAAGAGCATGATTATAATTATTCAGTTTGTTACTGAAATTTTTAGGTTCAGCCGATCAATAAGGATGCCCTTTTTAGTTCTTTTACTGAATGCCTACTGGCTGCAGCCTTTCTAACAACTGATAGAGACACATAGTTTAACTATTATCGATCCAAAGCTAGCTTGGCAATCGCGGTACCCTAATTCATATATATATATATCTCTTCCTCTATCTTTTTCCCTCTTCCCCCCTCTCTATGTCTCTTTTTCTCTCTGATTAGCTTTGCTCCTCCTAGGTTTATTAAAGAATCCATAAAAAGATGGAAGACACAGCTATACTTGTTAACGCGCTAGTGAAAAAAATAATACTCAGCAATTATTTAACAAAATCTATTCTCTCAAACTGGATCTCACTACAAAAACGTCGGCTTCTTGCCTTTTAGCGACGACTCAACTTTACCGCGCACGGATCCCAAGACGATGTAAAATCCTACCATGGCAAACTTCTAAGCCAACCACACTATGCTACACAGACGCCACCAGAATGGAACCAAAATTGGACAAATAAATGATCCCCATAGTGTGGTCCAGCAATTTACCAGTTTAGGAATATATATATATATATATATAAATTTTTTTTGAATATCATATTTTAACCAAAAGACCGATCTTAATGACCAGTTCTCACTATCTGACCAATCCATACGAATGCTCATTTTCGGAGTGCCCACGCACTTTCAACCAAATTGATCACCCGATCATATAAGCGCTAATCCACGAAAAAGAGAAAGAAAATGTACGTGCCGCCGGTTTTAATGCGATCAGCACCTGTGTAGCCGTCTGTGTATATAATCCTTAAAAGACCCATGTAAGCCTACATACAATGTAAGAGGCTGTCTGGTAGTTTTCGTTCTTAAAGCTTGCTTTTCATAAGAATCCGTTGAGGTTATCCACAATGCAAAACCTCTTGTCTTTTGTTTTTGTTTTGTTTTTGGAACCAAATTGATTTATAAGCTAATTTACAAAATGGTTTTCTTATCTCTCTCTCTCTCTCTCTCTCTCTCTCTCTCTCTCTGTCTCTCTCTCTCTCACTATCTTTTTCAGAAACACACACACATACTCTCTGAAATTTTTTTTGAATATCATATTTTAACCAAAAGACCGATCTTAATGACCAGTTCTCACTATCTGACCAATCCATACGAATGCTCATTTTCGGAGTGCCCACGCACTTTCAACCAAATTGATCACCCGATCATATAAGCGCTAATCCACGAAAAAGAGAAAGAAAATGTACGTGCCGCCGGTTTTAATGCGATCAGCACCTGTGTAGCCGTCTGTGTATATAATCCTTAAAAGACCCATGTAAGCCTACATACAATGTAAGAGGCTGTCTGGTAGTTTTCGTTCTTAAAGCTTGCTTTTCATAAGAATCCGTTGAGGTTATCCACAATGCAAAACCTCTTGTCTTTTGTTTTTGTTTTGTTTTTGGAACCAAATTGATTTATAAGCTAATTTACAAAATGGTTTTCTTATCTCTCTCTCTCTCTCTCTCTCTCTCTCTCTCTCTCTGTCTCTCTCTCTCTCACTATCTTTTTCAGAAACACACACACATACTCTCTGCATCTTTTTATCTTTGACTCCCATTTCTACGTACAGAGAAAAGACAGACTAGTAAACAGACAGACAGACTTAAGACGGGGAATTTAAAAGACAAAAGAGAGAACGAAGAAAAACTTGCACTGTCATTAAACAGGAAAAATATTGCGCGCATTCATCAAAATATCTAACGAATACACCACTACAGTTTAACCATTATGATCTCAAGTTCCTTCGCCAACGACAGGGGAACAAGGTGAATCTATTACAGAGCACGATACTTCTAATCTTGAAGTCCCTACTTCGATCCTGGAACTGCCTTTCTTCTTTTATTTCTCATGTCACTGATGGAATCGATGTCATTTACTCCATCAGAGGTGACAGTCCTGCTATCCTCGTTTTATCGTGACAGCATGTAAAACTGCCTGACGTTAAGCTTGGGACCCGTCCACAATATCATAGTTGCTGACGTTGGACGTTAAGAAAACAAATTAAATAAACCAACAATGACAAGAACTTACTCCCCATAGTAGTCATAAGACGTCCTTGACCTTGGCACCGCCGTCATGTTGCTCTTGTGTTAACTGCCTTCAACGAAAATGGAACAATAATTGGTCCAGGTGTTGGAGCCGTGGTTGGACTGTACAAGGGCGTAGGTTCGTTCCCGGTCTGGTTTGCCTGGAGATAACAGTGTCAGGTTTTTGTTAAACCTCTACAGCGAAGCAAATGGACCTCTGAAGTGGATGCTCTCAACGCCTATGAAGACACCGATAGCCTGTTCGGACACACAGAAAAAGGGCATGTAAAAAAGAGTGCATACGTGTTACATGTTCATCAATAGATAAGGCTAATTGCTACTGGTTATAACAAAAAAAAGTATTTATATGCATCAGACACAACAAATTTAAGCGCCATATAGAGAAACCCTTTCACATTGAGTTATGAGGAGAGTTGGTAAGCATATTTCACTCATCTATTACATAATTGTTATATTATGCTTCATCATCGGATTGTCATGTTGGGACTGTCATCGTCGGATCATCATCGTTGGACTGTCATCGTCCGTGACTATACTGTATGTGATTTTGTAGTAACTATACAATCTAGCCATCAGTCTTAGTGCAGTATTTTATTGGTATTTTAAATAGAGTCATTCAGCAACTATTCTCCCACGTACTTAACATCCTGTAATTTTATATCTTTGAGTATATTATGCAAATGCTGATTCCTATTATTTTGGACTTATTATAATTGTATTTCGATCTGCTACCTCTAGTTAGTCGCTGGCTACTTTTCCGTTATTTGTCTTGTCCCTCGTTATTACTAACACCCTTATCAGAATTACCTTATAAGACAGTTTAGTGAATTGCCAACTTTGCAGAAACTTTGGGCTAATGTGTTTGGGCGTCAAAAGCATGCGTTGCCCATTTAAACCACCAACAAAGCAAAAATCAATGACATTCAAGGACAAGTTAAAATCTGTCTGTAAAGGTGCCTTACCCCGACAGTATACGGCATGCGTCCCGTTGATTTACATTATTATTATTATACTAAAGAGGTAGGGTTGTTTTCATTCTCAATATTTATGATTCGTTATTGATTATTGCTCTGCAAACATAATCGACCCCCCTCGTTCCTAAAACTAAATGTAAAAAATAGATATAGCAGTATTAGATTTTATATCAAGTTTTTGAAATATCAAATCTTGTCACATTGACTTTTACTGTACCGGGTGGTAACTCATTTTAATTTATTACATTTTAGTTATAATTATCATACTCATTTTGATTTTTTTAAAATTATGATTATGATTATGATTATGATTATGATTATGATTATGATTATTATTATTATTATTATTATTATTATTGCCATCATCATTATTGATAATACTAGTAGTATCAATTTACATGTATCATAAACAGCAGCCGAAGCATCATAGATATTTTCCTTTTTATCATCCGCATCATCTACATCATCATCATCATCATCATCATCATCATCATCATCATCATCATCATCATCATCATCATCATCATCATCATCATTATAGTAAGCTATTATTGCCTTTTTATTTTACCATTTTATTCACGAGAGGTAGACATAAAAGACACACTCATAGGGTCAAGATACGGACATCGCCTTGAGAAAGTACACGTTTTCTAAGGTAATTAGGGAAAATATATTTAGCTTGATTTGAAACAACTGAGAGAGAGATAGATAGAGAGAGAGAGAGAGAGAGAGAGAGAGAGAGAGAGAAAGACAAAGAGGGAGAGCATAAGCACTATATAGGATATATTGTGGACGGGCCCCAAGACGGGCCTCTGACGATTGTGTGTGCTGCCACACACGAGGCAGGGCGGGGATACCCCTCTATAGAGAACTTAAGCATCGTGTGGGCGTGCGGCGTACCTAGAGGGCCAGGCATCCCCATTTCTCCTGGGTCGCCAGTCATCCCTGGCTCGCCCTTGGGGCCGCGGTCGCCCTTGGGTCCTTGCTCCATGTCGGTTAGTCTGCAGGCGCCGGAGATTCCAGGCTCTCCAGTCTCTCCCTTGTCTCCTCGTGGGCCTACATGGATGGATAGGGAGGGAGAGAGAGGCGGCGAGGAGGAAGAATGGGGAAAAAGGAAGGAGAAGGAGTGAAAGAGGGAAAGAGACGGAGAGAGGAAGAATTGGAAAGACGAAGGCAGGAGAAGGGGCGAAAGAGCGAGAGACACGGCGAGGAGGAAGAATGGGAAAAAAGGAAGGAGAAGGGAGAGCGAGAGACACGGCGAAGAGGAAAAATGGGGAAAAAGGAAGGAGAAGCGAGAGCGAGAGACACGGCGAAGAGGAAGAATGGGGAAAAAAGGAAGGAGAAGGGGCGAAAGAGGGAGAGAGACGGAGAGGAGGAACAATTGGAAAGACGAAGGAAGGAGAAGGGGCGAAAGAGGGAGAGATACGGAGAGGAGGAAGAATGGACAAGACGAAAGAAGGAGATAGGGTGAAAGAGGGATGATTATGATTATGATTATTATTATTATATTATTATGATTATTATTATTATTATTATTATTATTATTATTATTATTATTATTATTATTATTATTATTACATGACCAAAAACCAGAGTTTGCCAACCTCTGTCGACCTGCAAAGTTCGATAACTAACAAAGCTCACATACCTATACAGTGTTGGGGGTAGATAAGAAATATATCGATCGATCATTGAATCAGATCGATTATTGAACGATGGTCTATACTCTTCAGAAGAGTTAATCATTAGAGATAATCTGTTTTCTTCACGAAGAATAGACTCTTCATAGTAATTTTACTTCAATTTGTTAGAGAAAAAGAACTGTAAAGAAAGAAAGCGGCGGTTGAATTGACTACATCAATAAATTAAAAAACAAATTATTGAAGGTGACTAAAAAATGCATCTTAAGTAGTTTAAGTAAATGGATTCAAAAATTTTACAATAAGTATGCTATCTGAAAAAAAATGCAATTGCACTGTGGTGATAAATAAGGTGTAACGTAGGTAAACATGTTGCACGTATACTATTTTGCCCTCAAATGTTCACAATAATTATTTTCTTCAACTATTTATCAAAACTAGTCCAAATGATCAGTGCCGTGCATAGTAGTCGTAGTTCTTTTGAGACAACATATCTTAATTGTGTATACTTAATTAACAAATCACACACCACTAGAAAGAACATATCCTAGATCGCAGTTATAAGTATTCCACGTCCAGAAAATAATATTTATCAACAAACATTATCTATTTTAAAATCTTCGAATTAGGCTAGATCACTATGTATTATGATAATCCCATGTCGAGAAAAATTAATTTATCAACATAAACTTATGATTATCTATTTTATCATCTTCATTATCAAATCCGCCATACGTGGGTCTCTTGCCTTCGCTCTCCCTGCAAACCTAGGAACTGAGACGGCGGTGTTGCAAACCCACATATGATAGATTATGTCACTGTTGTTGTTGGTTACTAGCTGGCCCTGCGTGAATAATTAACTAAGCCTGCCCGATCAGAGGCGAAACCTGTGCCGATCAGTTGGAAAGCCGATTACGTCCCCTGCATGTTTTTCTAGCAGTCAGAATAATGCTCTTTTCTTCTTCTTTCATTCGCTGATGCCAAGTTTTAATTGGACGGGTCATTGCGAGGTTAGACCCGTTTGGTGTTGAAGGACTATAAGGGATCTAATCTGAGGGGCCACTTGAAAAGTCAGGCTGGAGTCAGATTACCAGTTTTACTGTGTACAAACCGTCTAAATGAATGGAGCTCTATGGCTACAGTGTAAAGAAAGTTACATTTAATACTTTAAAAAGGCCGTTTCCCATGCACGTACATACTGCTTCACATACATAATTAATTTTATAGTGTACAAGAGGCGATTTGTTGTGACGGCTGAGTCTGTAATAATAATATTCAACACTTACACTAGCATTGTATTGTAAATGAGACGGTTTGTACACAGTAAAACTGGTAATCTGACTCCAGCCTGACTTTTCAAGTGGCCCCTCAGATTAGATCCCTTATAGTCCTTCAACACCAAACGGGTCTAACCTCGCAATGACCCGTCCAATTAAAACTTGGCATCAGCGAATGAAAGAAGAAGAAAAGAGCATTATTCTGACTGCTAGAAAAACATGCAGGGGACGTAATCGGTTGTTGTTTTGTTTTTCATTTCTGAATTCACAAAGCCATGTATTGAATGACAACAATAAACCAAAGACAGACAGACATGCAGATCTATGTTAGTTATCTCACTGGTCTCCTGGCTGTAAATACACTATGCTAAGTGATTTAGATTTCTTAAGTACAGTCATGGTGCTAACGCAATTGGGTACAGCTCAGTGGCTTTACCACCCGTAGGATCGGGGTTAAACAGGTTTATCCGAGTGTTTAAAAGTGGCAGTGAACGGGCATGGAAACAATATGTGGGCGTCACATAGCTCATTTGGTAAGATTTTTTTTATGTCTAACGTCAGTAGTAATTCTATATAGCCTATTATGTACGGGTCCCAAAACAAGCGTCTGGCAGGGTTACGTTATGCCACACAGAGCCACTGCGAAATACCAGGACTACTGTCTCAGCCAGTCACATTTAACTGACGCCGAGTCACCATTAGGGAATGAAATCGGACATACACAAATATTTGACATAATTATCATGAATTCCGAACCGGGGAACTCCCGATTGGGACATAAACGTTCTACCAATTGTTCCAGTATCGAAGCGGCGATAGCTCAATTGGTTGGTGCTCTGCTCTGGGCTGTATAAATCTCAACTAGTGCCTCCATCTCTTTTTTTTTTTTTTTAGAAAACCAACCGTACAAGCTACCAATCAAAGACGGTGTTTACCATTAGGTATAATCTTGGCCATGTAATAATTATATAATCTCCGGGCACATGTAGAACATATTAGATCTAACCCGTAGCCTATGCACCAAGGTTTAAGAAGACAAACCAACAGCAAGTCTCTCTGTTGCATGTATTGTTGAGGTTTCCAGCCACTTAATCGTACCTCAAACGGACCAAGAAGTCCTAGATCTACTGTTTTAACGGTCTAACGGTCTGGCTAGCTGTTCTTGCCTCAGAGTATCGAAGCAAAGTAAATCCCCATGCCGTGAAGCTATGAAAATGTTTTTTTTTCAGTTGGCTGAGTTTGGGTATTTAGGAGCACCAATTTAAAAATAGATAATGTACCAACCAAAGGAAAATGTTAACCAAGTCATGACTTTTTGTACTGCGACTAGAGTCTTGTCTAACCCATAGATTTATAAATAGTGCTATTTATAAATCTATGGTGTAACCTTAATTCATGCAATAGCCCTTTTCCATAACAATCAATCAATCAATCGCACCTAGATTATTTTAAGTAGGACTTCCGACTGTAACTTTCAGGTGTGCACATGAAGCAACAGCCCTGCACTGATTGATCAAAAAGAAAATCGGCTGCTGGGTTTAACTAGGCTATCTGGATATGGTTTGACTTTGGGTACATATATCGCAGCAGCGTGACTTGTTTTACCTATTGCATGGCAAGCTACACTCTGTTTGGTGTTGGCTGCCTTACCTTTCAATCTTTCATCGATTAACTGGTAAAGTCAATCTATTGAATATCGAAGCTGAGGTGTCAAATGAACAGTGGACAGGACAGACTGGTGGAAGCGTGCCTGGCAGTTGTGAAGCACACAGAAAGGGAACCTTTCACACGGCGGGACTCGATAAAATCGAAGAGCAGGTTTACAAACTTCTACGCAATCTGTGGGATTGCAAGATAGGGAGAAAGAGAGGGAGAGAGAGAGAGAGAGAGAGAGAGAGAGAGAGAGAGAGAGAGAGAGAGAGAGAGAGAGAATTCATGCATCGCCCAGGTAAATCTGGTGGGCTGACATACAGATACAATACAGAGAGAAGTGGCCACTTCATGTGATAGCAGAGCTTAGTGAGGACTGGCTGGCTTCAGGCGCACACAACTCCGGCTTGTTTTATCACACTTTATAGGAATTAGTGTTTAAACTGTGAGAGAGTTATCTGGTGGTAATTACTGTTTCTATAGTGTCGTTTTAAATAGCTGGAGTGGAAAATGTTCACAGGTTTTAAGTAAAACTATGCGATTGTTTTATTGTTTCTTTAGCACGTATTTCATTATTGGAATTGGCAAAAGGATTCACCATGTGTTGGATATCAAACAGTTATTTGCCGCGCAGAATTTTGTGATTTGCATATCCTTATCTTAACACCAATATTATTTTTTAATTAACATAGCGCTCTTACGGAAGTAGATACACGGAATTAAAATTTAAGTGTTCTCTCACATATAAAAAAAAATAATATTCCCGCTTTATTCATACATTGATCAAAATAAGATACAACGAATAAAGAGCGCTGCAAGCTAATTATACAGTAAGATTTTGTTATTTACAATACAAAACAATGAATTTCTCACTTTCTCGCCCCTTGCCACCGTTTTCCTTATACATTTCCCATTGTTGCATTTGTATTTGCACGAGTGTTCAGGGACTAGATATGAAAATCAAAGCCTTAAAGTTTTCTTTAAAATACAAATTCAATTTCTCATAATTATAAATGTATTCCAAGAAAATTGCCAAAAAGATAAAGGAGCGTAAAATTATTGTTTTTTTTTTACCCTCCTCAAAAAGAGGTCACGATAAAGCTACAGATCATGTGCATTGGATAAGAAAAACTTTGAACAAGTGCGTTTCACATTTTATTCCGTGACAAATATGATGTGAAAAACGACGATAATCACAATAAAGTTCAAAGTTTGATTTTAAAGTAAAAGCTGACCCGTGTTTTCTTGCAAAAGATGAAATTGAAAATTGGTATCTCGCACTTTGACATTTTATAGTGGACGGTATTTATATGTCCAGTTTAAGAAGAAAATAAAATAATTTGCGCCTATCCATTTATTAGAATACACAATTATACCTTTTTAAATAATAGAGAGATAGTAAGTATTTTTCTTTGAATTATCTCCTTCGGCGAACCTGTAAAAATTGCACATTATGAGAGCCCTACATAATAAAAACTTAAACATTAGTTTTCGAAATCGCTGTTACCCATACCAGATTTAAAAAGCTGTAAACAATGGTGGATAGATTAGCAACATCTACATCATTCTGTAACCATGGATACCCATAACACGGAAGTAATAACAGAAGTGCAATTACCATCATTGGGACTATTGGCGGCAAAAAGATCGATAAATCTGTGTTGCGGAAAACAAAATGTTACAGAGTATCTAGCGCTGGCTTGGTCAAATGTCTCCTTTCCTGTGCTATAACAATACGGTACCTTTAGGTTTTTAAAGAGTACAATCCTATAAGACGCATATAGATTGTCATGATTTGATGAACATTATTGTTGTTGCAGGTTTTTAGTCACATATTTAATATGTGGTGGGTTTTTTTAATAAGCACCATAAATGCAATGTCAGTTCTATAGATACAAGAAACACAGAGTAACTCATAACACATGACATTTTGATAGTTTTCCTAAGTAGCTGACTGTTTTACACAGTAGTGCTGAAGATAGTACCAGCTAATTTATTGATATTCACAATATCCTAGAAACACAAACAATATTATTAGTAGCAGTAACTGAGCTAATTTTCACCTGTCATTACCTGTTAATTAGTTATAAAGCTGTTTGTCTTGAAAACGTCACAATCAGAAACCAACGTTTTCTGTTTTCTTTGTATCATGTTTGGTTTTAAATAGAAATGGATTAGATTATTGCTTTCGCTGTATTAATAGCATTGGTGTTTTTTAATGTGTAGGGCTTACAAAAACTTTCCACAAGGCCAGCACGCTGCCTAAAAATAAACACCCGTATCTTAATGGTGCAAGAATTCGCAAAGAATGTCAACAACAAGCAGGATTTATAACTTTTCTATATTAGCGTGGAAATGATCGGCTGAGACCCAGCAAGCGGTCAAAATGCTTCAGAGGTGGACAAACAAAACAAGTTCGTCTCTGGTCCTCTCACGTTCAGAAACAACACTGCCACCACCACCATCAACATCATCATTGGCAAGGAAACAACGGCAACCACCATCATCAACATCATCATTGGCAGGGACAATTCAGCAACAACCACCATCATCACCAGCATCATCATTGTCAGGGAAACAACGGCAACAACCACCACCACCAGCATCATTATTACCAAGAAACCAACAGCAACCACAACCATCACCATCACCACCGACAAGGAAACAACAGCAGCAACCAGCACTTGAGCATGCACCAGGCAGAACGCGAACGTTGAGAGCGGCGTGGACGGGGCGGTTGTCTGTGACACTGATGTTGATGTGTCTGTCCGCCCTCTCCCTGGCCGTACGCGCGCAGAGCTCCGAGTCGGTTCGATCAGCCCTGTCGGATCTTCAGGCCTCAGGTAGGACCAGCTAGACACACGGTGAATTATTCACAGCAAATCCGCTTTATAGACCACATTTCGAGACGACGGGCTAGGTTGAGAAGAGGGGCCCCCTTTGGGCTTCATTGGGGCATTGCCAGTAGATTAGAGGTCAGATAATAATAATAAGATATGACTGTGATGGATAAATAAAACATAAGTCTATATTATAAGAGAAAGTTAAATATATCACAATAGTCCATGGGATGGATGGAGAGATAAGAGTAAAATAATTTATTATGAAGAGAGATGGATAGAGAGCTAAACAGAGATAGGGAGTTGTGAAGAGAGAGGGAGAGAGAGAGAGAGAGAGAGAGAGAGAGAGAGAATAAATGTGGTTGTGTGTTTTATGTGTGTGTGTGTGTGTGAGAGAGAGAGAGAGGGAGAGAGAGAGAGAGAGAGAGAGAAAGAGAAAGAGAGAGAGAAAGAAAGAGAGAAAGAAAGAGAGACAATAAATGTGGCCGTAATACATATACTAACATTAAATTGAGAATCAGACAAGTTTTTCCTACATCTATTTCGGGACGTAAAAATGGTTTACATAACTATAAAAAATGTTTCGGTTAGTAAATAATTTGGAAACTCTTGTAGTTACCTTCTAAACAGTCATACTTCCTATGGTAGTAAAGCGAGAAAAGATACAGTATCGAAGTTTAAAATCACTGCATCCGTATTTCAACACTTGCTGATAATGATAATGATAAAGAAGTTAACCATATGTTTTGCTTTAACTTCATCAGTCTGTGAATTAGAGCAATAAGTGCGACAATAAAAATAAAGCAGAAAAATGAAGAGAAATAAGACACGCCATTTAAAAAATCCACTTATGACAGCATAAACTTGAATTTTATAACTAATTTTTAATGTCGTGACTATTTAATAATTTCTTGATAACAAACTTGTAATGAAATAATCATGTGGAATTAAAAAACGAAAATATTTGATAAGCTAATGTTTTCAAATTTGACACGAAAATTAACAGATCCAAGATTTATCAAATCTTTTCTTGTAAATAGAGGTATTGCTGGTGACATTGCTATTCCTGATTGTTGCTAATGATTTCGGTGTTTCTTTCTTAATATTTATCATTGTTCTATCGTTGCCATGGGCGTAGTCGTTAATTTGGCCTGATGAATGTTGCTGTCTCGTGAGCATAAGTCGTTCTTCTCGATAATTACATTGTGTCTGTTGCCATCGATGTTTCAGAGCAGTGTAGCAGAGAGAGAGAGAGAGAGAGAGAGAGAGAG